>JBBPDJ010000023.1:2282209-2355778 GCA_037974625.1 Cucumis cinereus | reverse complement strand
GGTTGTAGTTTATCGGCCGATGATATTTTGTTACATTTTTAATATTTTGGTCAATTTTATTATATTTGAAAATAATATCATACCTATACTCGAGATCGATTAAAAAAATTGACTATCTTTTATTTTTTTAAGAAAAAAAATAACTTCTTTTTTAACAAAGGAAAAAAAAAACTTGTGCACTTAAATTTTGTACCACAACTTTGGTATAGTTTAAATAACAACATTAATGAACAATAAATAAATACATCACACAATAGTCTTGGGTTGTTTTGAAACTTAATAATTTTGAGATATTTTATATGATCTTAAATATAATCACTAATTGCTAAATAATTTAGCTTAATTCACGTTACTAGTAACCACAAAGTTTATGGTTTGAATTGAGCAGAAAATAATCCAATTGTTATCTTAATATTCTAATATTTGTTTTTCGGTCGCCATCCATAGGCATAATTTTAAATCTTCTACCTTCTAAATAAATAAAGTATTAATTTAAAATCGTTGATCTTTGAAATTTGTTCAAAGGAAGGTCAATGCGTTGACTTAGCAGACGCAAAATGGGAAAATGGAGATGGAGGATGGACTTTATTCATCAGATATTAGTTTGTAGAAGCACATCCAAACCAAAATTTGATATCAACCATTTCTGTGGATTTTCACCGAGAAATGGGAAGCTTCAATTTGAGAAAGACGCTGTTCTTCCTCTCCTTCTTTCTTGCGAAGTTGGTGTTTCCCACAATTTCTCAGCCAGCCTTTTTTGACAAAGGTTGCTCAGACAAAGGCAATTACACCACCAACAGCCCTTTCAAGAAAAATCTCGACGCCGTACTTCTCTCCCTCTCTTCCAATAATCAGGGCGATTCCGGTTTCTACAATGCCTCCTCCGGTGAAAATCCCGACAGAGTCACCGCTATGGCTCTTTGTCGTGGAAATGTTCCCTTTGAAAAATGCAGGAGTTGCGTGAATGATTCAGCCCACAGGATTATACAAGAATGTCCGACCCAGAAGGAAGCTGTGGGATAGTACCCCGATTGCCAAATTCGCTACTCAAACAACTCTATTTACGGTGTCAGAGACAGCTCTGTGATGCGAGCATATATGAACCTTCAAAAATCTACAGACCCAATTGGTTTCAGTCAGACACTGAGGAGCTTGTTGGATGGACTACGGAACGACGCCGCCTCAGGGAGTTCTACTCGAAAATCTGCGGCCGGTCAATTGGCTGTTCCTAGTCCCAGTGTGGACACGATATACGCTCTTGTTGATTGTTTTCCTGATTTATCGTCGTTGGATTGTAATGGTTGTCTCAGTCAGCTTCAAAGCTATATTCCCCATTGTTGTAATGCTAGCATAGGGGCGAGAATAACTGCAACTAGTTGCCAATTGAATTATGAGATCCAGCCTTTCTTTGAGTTGTCTCCACCTCCACCACCATCACCGCCTCCGTCCGTGGCGGCAGAGCCTCCACCATCAGTTGTTAAAGCCACTTCCCCATCTTCATCTACTAACGAGGGTATGCTTCCAAAGTCTCATATTCTCTAAGAAATGAAAAGCTCATAAGTTAGGAACAATATCTTTGTTAGTATGTAGCCTTTTGGGTGACACCAACAGTAAAACTATGCGAGTTTAAAGTAATAATATCATAGTCATACTATTGGGGAATGTATTTGGATGGTTGGTTGTTGCTGAAAGTTACATGTTTGTGTGGTTCTAAACTAAACATTTGTGTCATGTGTGTGTCTATATGTTATTTAGCCACAGAAGAAAATCATAGCAATACTGTAATGATGCAAATTGATCTTGATGTTATATATGTATGTGTGTATATATATATATATATATATACGTATTGTTCTTTTTCCTTGATTTGCAGCAAAATGAATTATCACTGAAGTTGGATCAATTGCATACGTGACCCCATATTACCCAGTGCTTTTATCCTTCTCTACTTATTTTCCAGGAAGTAATGGCAAAACAGCTAGAACGGTTATAATTGTTGTGGTCTCCGTCGTTTCAGCCATCATTCTCATTGTTGGCATCTGCTTCATTTTGAGATTGAGGAAGCGACAGCACAAAAAAACTCTACAAAAGTTTGAGAGTGAGCGTTTGTTTTATAATTCCTCTGTTTGCCTTAGATGTCAGTTTTGGTAGCTTTAATCCTACAGTGGAATTTGATGTTCATTCATAATTTACTCTTAGGTGTTGAAAATTGCAACAAATGACTTCTCAAGTGAAAATAAGCTAGGTCAGGGTGGATTTGGAGCTGTTTACATGGTATGAAATGAGTTGAAGAGTAGTAATCAATGGGGTTGTAGAGAATGAGGAGTAAAGTGATATTTTTATTTCATATTTTCAGGGTAAGCTACTTAATGGACAACATATTGCAGTGAAGAGGCTTGCACATAATTCACAACAAGGAGATGCTGAATTCAAAAATGAAGTCCTTTTGGTGGTCAAACTTCAACATCGAAACTTGGTTAGGCTACTGGGATTTTGTTTGCTAGGACGTGAAAGACTTCTCATATATGAATTTGTACCAAATGGCAGCCTTGACCACTTCATATTTGGTATACATATAACTAACCTTTGTTCTTGCTTTGGTCTGTACAAATTGGAAAAGGCATTTCTATATTATTAACATATATGGTAGATTTTGAAAAGCGGACACTCCTAGATTGGGAAAAACGATACAAAATCATAAATGGTGTTGCACGAGGACTTATTTACCTTCACGAAGATTCACGCCTTCGAATCATACATGTGATCTCAAAGCTAGCAATATTTTGTTGGATGAGGAAATGAATCCAAAGATTGCAGATTTTGGTATGGCAAGATTGTTCGAAGTAGACGAGACTCAAGGCAATACAAGTAGAATTGTTGGAACATAGTAAGTACATATTTGATTAATTATTCTTTTTTATATTACTTTTGAATAATCTATTGTCTTCATTTTTACAGTGGCTATATGGCTCCTGAGTATATACTGCATGGACAGTTTTCAGTGAAAAGATGTTTTTAGTTTTGGTATATTGGTTCTTGAAATTGTGAGTTGCCAAAAAAACAATAGTTTTCACAATGGAGATCGAAAAGTCGAAGATCTCTCCAACTTTGTAAGTGTATACGAACATTTCTTAAAAATCTTACATAGCAACCACTTCATGCTGCTATATATATACATATATATATTATTTGAAGATTTTGGCATAAAAAAAAGAGTGTTTCCGTATTTGTTTTAATTTAGTCCTGTATTGGTTGGAGTGATACTGATCATTGTCTACTTTCTTTTGTTTTTAGCATTCATAATCTTATTAGTTCTAATCCAACATCCAATCTTACATACGACATTTTATCACCATAGACTTGCATATAATTGCTTTATATTTTCAACTTCAAACTATTTAGTGCAACATACCATAATTTCAAATACCGCTAAATGCTAATTTGAAGTAAAAACTGTGATTTTTTTTTTTTTTTGTGTAGGCATGGAAAAATTGGAAGGCAGGAACAAGTACAAATGTCATAGATTCAACGCTTAGTGCTGGTTCGAGGATTGAAATGATAAGATGCATTCATATTGGACTATTATGTGTTCAAGAAAATGTAGCAAATCGGCCAACAATAGCTTCGGTAGTTTTGATGCTAAGTAGTTCTTCTCTCACTCTCCCGATACCCTCTGAGCCTGCATTCTTCATGGATAGTAACACCAATGAATCCACCTCAGATGGAAAACATGCTAGTTATTCTAAAACAAAATCCATTCAAATTTCTGAGAATGAAGCCTCAAGTACCGAGTTCTACCCTCGCTAAATCATCCTTGACATATGGCTGGTAAAATAATATGTAATTTTCAATGTTTTTTTTTTAAAAAAATTTATTTATTGTTAAATAAAGCATCGTCATAATTCGTCTTTAGTGAGATATTGTTAAACACCGTTTATGTATAAGAAGCTGTCAAGATAGTCTCACTTCCTTTTGGTAAATGAAAATGTACACAACGGGCTGGAACTGGGCTCGGTATTTAGAATGCTGCCATTGAAGACGATGCCTCTTCAGATAAACTTGCGGACTACGACAGTAAATAGTAAATACCAACACAGGTTATTTATTTTTGAGCCGCCGTTTAACTCTTTGACTATTGTTTTGTTGTGTATCTGGGCCTTATCTTCCAGCCCTTTTTTATATTTTGGGCCTGTAAGCAAAGTTGTGCAATTAATTTGGGCCGCAGTGCACGTTTTTCACTACCACGTGGCTTGGGTATGGGCTTTGTAGTTTGGGCAAACAAACAAAATAAGGAAAATTGAATAATTGAATAATACTAGATATTTTAAAAAATTAGTTATATAAAAATGGATTTGATATCAAACCTAATATCCAAAATTAAAAAATAGATGAAATTTTTTTTTTTTTTTAAAAAAAAAGTAGAATAACATTTTTTGTTGGTTTTCAGGCTACAGTTATGTTACTATTTTTTGTGTGTTTTGGTCCGATTTAGCCTCAGATGAAAACAGGACAAGAAAGCCTTCTCCCCAATGATAAACTAAAAAAAATATGTTTAAAGGTCGCCGGTCAATTCACGCCGCCCTTAATTAATTCCACTCCCCTCTCATCGCCTGCAAGAATGAAGGATTTGGTGTCTTTTCATTGATAATTGAATTGGTGCCTAATGTTGAACAATTGCTAAATAAATATTAATAATGTCAAAATCACGCATATTAAATTATTACAATACAACTATATCTAACTTGGAATAATAAACATTGTTTTAGCAAAAAAAAAAAAAGATTTCTACAAATTAAGGCAGAATATGAGAATGCTTAAATGCTTGATGTAATTGCATTGTCTCAACAGAGAAGAAGCTTTGAACAAATACGAGGAGAATGAACAAAGAAAGTAATATTGTGCTTATCAACTCTACATTAATATCCGTGGATCCTACTATTTTTAAAAATATACTTACGTTGCAGAAAATAAATGAAGAACAAATATACTAGAGTTCTAAATTCTCTCCAATTACATAAAAAGTATGATAACTAAAATTTCATAAGCTTACCGAGTCTTATTAATTATAGATTACTTTAATCAACCCATTAACAGGTCAAATAATATAACATCGTATTTACTGAGTAAGGTTATTGGGAAAATGTACTCAAAAAAAGGGAAAAAAATGACAAATTGGTTGATGTAGTCAATACCATATACTACATCATGATATTAAACAGAGGCCTAAGTTTGATTTATAAGCTCCCCATATATTATAGTATAGTAGGGTGTTGTAAGTGATTAGCACCTGGTTTGGATTTGGATTTGGAATTGGAATTGGAATTGGAATTATTCCATGTTTAATTGATGGAGATCATAATAAGTTGGAGAAGATTTATTTTTGTTTACACTGTATTTGTCACACACATGATGATCATGATCTATCCCTCCATTTCCCAACTAGACTTCGCCAAATCTTCATGTCCAGACGCCGGCAACAACAGCACCCTCCCCAACAGCACTTACCGGAAAAATCTAGAAACCCTACTTTCATCGGTGTCCTCCGATCCCCAGTTGATAAACTACGGCTTTTACAATCTGTCGGCTGGAGAGGGGGCAGACAGAGTGAGCTCCGTCGCCCTCTGTATCGGAGATGTTTCAATGGATAGATGCAGGATTTGCGTGGAGGATTCGAGTCGGAAGATTCTAGAGGTTTGCCCCAATGAGAAGGCGGGAATCATGTGGTACGATCAGTGCTTACTTCGCTACTCAGGGAGTAGTGGAAATTACGATTGGGGGATGGAGTCGATTTTCAACGGAAATAAGGCGTCGGGGGACCCAGATAGGTTCGTTGAGGCAGTGAAGAGCTTGTTGGGGAGACTAAAAGAAGAGGCTGCTTCAGGGAATTCGACTCGTAAACTGGGGAAGGGGGAGATATCGGCTGGGAATGAAACTGTGTACGGGCTCGTGCAGTGCATTCCCGACATGTCGTCGGGGGATTGCGATAGGTGCGTTGGTGAGGGTTTGGTGCTGATCTCTGATGCGAGGATCGGAGCAAGAATATTTAGGGGTGGTTGTATTTTGAGATATGAGAATTATATTTTCTTTAATCCCACGCCCATTGCTTTTCCCTCCTCATCTCCTCTCCCAACGCCAGGTACTCTACTTCTTGCACTTCACAGGGGAATTTGAAAGGGACGGGTCAACTCCATGGTTCGGACCCATGTAATCGGTCAAACTCGGGATTTCTTGCCCCTCATTCTGAAGTGCACTACCATGTTTTTATGCGTTACAGACATCTCTTCTATCATAGCCTTAATTCGATATCATGTATTACGATCTTCATTTTTCTATACCCTAAACCCTAATATTTTTCTAATGTTCGGAATTTTTGCAGGAGGCAAAAAAGGCAAAGGCAAAACTATTGTTATCATAGTCATAACAGTGTCAATTCTTTCTACTGTCATTCTTTTTATTGCCATTTTCTTCTTTTTGCGGATGAGAAGACATAAATACAAAATATCATCCGATGAAGCTCAAAGTAAGCCTCCATATATATATTCTTGAAAATAATAATGATGAAAATAAAAAGTGAGCCTGAATTATAATTGAAGTATTTGCTATTGATTTCGTCACTCAAACTAACTGAGCTTTTAATTTTTAATATGAATATCTGAATAGTTCAAGGCATTGCCTTCCAAGAAGCAGCGGATGAAATTAGCAACGTGGAGACTATTCAATTTGATTTTGAGACTATCAAAGTAGCAACAAATGTGTTCTCAGATGAAAATAAACTTGGAGAAGGTGGATTTGGAGTTGTCTACAAGGTACATATTACTCGAAGATGTGGGAATGACAGTATAGTAGTGATTTTGAGACCGACAATAAAATTCTAAATAAAATTTAAAATGCATTGAATAATTCAGGGAAAGTTGTCTAATGGACAAAACATAGCAGTGAAGAGGCTGTCAAAAGATTCAAATCAAGGAGACATGGAATTCAAAAATGAAGTTCTTGTAGTGGCCAAGCTTCAACACAGGAACTTAGTTAGGCTGCTAGGGTTTAGCTTGGATGGAAATGAAAGGCTTCTCATCTATGAGTTTCTACCAAATGCCAGCCTTGATCACTTCATCTTCGGTATAAATTCATTTTAATTTTTCCCCTCTTGTTCTTTATTAATTGAAATTAACATTTATTCAAAAATCTTAGTATGTGCCTGCATTATGGAGTAGATCTTGTCAAACGCACAACTTTGGATTGGAATACACGATACAAAATTATAAACGGTATTGCTCGAGGATTGCTATACCTCCATGAAGATTCCCGTATTCGAATTGTTCATCGTGATCTCAAAGCTAGCAATATTTTGTTGGATGGAAAAATGAATCCTAAAATTGCAGACTTTGGCATGGCAAGGTTATTCAAATTAGACGAGACTCGATGTCATACTCAGAGAATTGTGGGAACTTAGTAAGTTTTGGTAATTTTCACTATGACATCCTCCCTTAGGTAAGTGCTAAATCTGAATAAGTTTCTTATACCTTTTCTTGTAGTGGTTATATGGCTCCAGAATACGCATATCATGGTCAATTCTCTCCAAAATCAGATGTGTTTAGTTTTGGAGTTCTAATTCTCGAGATTATAAGTGGCCAGAAAAATATTTTTTTCTGCAACAGCGGAGAGCGAGACAAAGGTCTTTTAAACTTTGTAAGTATGTTTTTATACATGATCGAAAAATGAAAAATGGAAAAGAAGGAAGAGGAGTTTATCTAGTGACAAATTGAGGTTGGACTATTGAGTGAGTTGTCGGAAAATAATAGGTGCAAATTAAGATGCACCAAATATGTTTTTTAAAAAACATCAGCGAAAGAACGATGATGCAATCAATTAACAATAACACATAAGTCATAATTAGTATATTTTTCATTAACATCACATAGGTTGATGGTGAATTGTTTTGCAGGCATGGAAAAGTTGGAGGTCAGGAAAACCTGAAAAGGTAATAGATAAGATACTAATATCAGGTTTGAACGCTGAAATGATAAGATGTATTCATATTGGATTGTTATGTGTCCAAGAAAACGTGGTGGATCGACCAACAATGGCTTCGGTAGTTTTGATGCTAAATAGTTTCTCGTTTACACTTTCCCTTCCTTCTGAACCTGCCTTCCTTTTGTACAGCAGTAATTACAACTCAAATGCACATAATTCCCAAACAGCTCCTCTTCCAGCTTCAGAAAATGGTATGTCCGTTTCTGATTTTTATCCTCGTTAGCTCTCATCCGCAGTTTCATCGGTTTGTGTGACAAAAATACGATAAACTGCAAGTGAAAGTATTGATTACGAGGTTCAAAATGAAATAAAATGATTATGAAAAAGGAGTCTTTTTTATTTCCGGAATTCAGCAGACATAATATGATTGATATACAGCTAGAGACAATGACAGCAGAGATAAGAGTTATGGCCTTTCACGTCCACCCTTCTCCTTCTTATTATTGTTTTCATATGGTATGATTGGTGTACAACAAGAGACAGAAGGCCCTAATTATTAATAATAATAATAGCTTAAAGGACTAATTGAAAATTATGTAGTAGTGAGCAGCTTTGTTAAAGAAGATATGTTGAAGAGGTGTACTGGGATTGGGCCTGTACCAGTACCACACTCATCTACTTTCAATATGTCTCCATTCATTTTATCATAACATTATAAATATAAATAAATTATTATGCTGAATCAATCCGTAGTTTACTCTTCGTGGTATCAATAAATTATAAATACTTCAAATACGTTATCTAAGTTATTTTGTTAATGGTTGTGTCAACTACTCAACTCATATAATTAAATTCTTATGTTCTTAGATAATATATTCTTGGACACACAAACTTATCAAAGGATTTTGTTGACTGGCATGTCAACAGTCAACACAATCGCTCAAACTATTGCCTTAGTTAGTTACCACAAATTTGTGCCTCCAATCCCTTATTCTAAGTACTAATCAGAAGTTAATTGGTTTAGTTTTGCTTAATATTTGGTTTTTATTTATTAAATTTACTTTTATACTATAAATGGGTCTTTTTTGAGTAATTTTGAAATAATTAAAATCATTTTATTAATTTAACAATCACTTCTAGACCTATTCCAGACCTATTCAACTACTCCATCCAAACCTTAATTATTGTCAATAAATTCTATTTGAATTTTCTAACATTTGACCTTATTATTGAGATATTGAATATCAATAAACTGAGAATTTTAAAAAAGAAAAAAAAGAGTTCAATTTATATTATATAATGTATGGTGGGCAGCTCCCTGCTTCTAAATCATTGGACTACACTAAAGGTTTAACCAATTATATGATCACAATCTACAAGAGATTTGAGACGTCACAATTGATGAATTGTATATGTTTCATGTGTGACATAAATTATATTCCATTCCCACGGTTATTTTTCAGCACATCAATCCTGATACGAAGACCAAACATTCCACCTTTTAAATCATGTTGATTAACATTGAGTTAAACTCGTTTTAACATATTTCACGATTATAATACTATTACATACTTCTTTCCTTTAACAAATAGAAAAGCTATTGACCACGGTGAAAAATCTAAACACGTAACAAAATATTTAGTTTTCTCTTGCAAATGGAATCCTATTGAAATACTTATTTTACCATAATACAGTAATTTAAATTTTTTGGTTGAGCAGTGATTTAACATGTTATCAAAATAATAAAGTTGTAATATAAAGATTTAGTAAAAGTATACCAAATACTAAAATTCACAAACTTTCAAATATAGGAATCAAAATAATATTTTAACTTTGCAAATTGCAAAAACTACTCCTAAAATAGTATGGTAGTTGCAATTACATCCTCAAACTTTCAAAAAACAATTAAGCTTAATTGAACTCACAAACGATAAAAATTGAATCTTCAAATTTGTTTAATCAATACAATTTATACACATAAGAAGGTTTATGTGTCTAATAAAATTTGAATAAATTTGAGAGTTTAATTTTTAATTTTGAAAGTTTAAAATTATATATGCAAAAACCGCACCAAATATAATATAAATAATAAATATATTAACCTATATTTATCATTAATCCAAATATAAATGGATTTTTTTAAAAAAAATATCTATCAACATCAAACATTTTTATATTTGTTAAACTTTGGATTGTAAGACTGGAATTCCAAGTTTAATACAAGATCCTCCAGGGTGTCAAAGGTCAAAGCTGTGTTCGAAGTTTAAATCCATAGATGAGTTTGAGAGAAGGAAATCGGCAGAGATGAGAAGGTTGAGTTTAGAAACGCTTTTCTTCATTCTCGTAGCCGCACTGTTGATGTTTCCCACAACTTCTCAGCCAGATTTTTTATACCGCATCTGTTCCGACAATGGCAACTACACAAAAAACAGCCCTTTCAACAAAAACCTCAACAACGTACTTCACTCCATCTCTTCCAACACCCAATTCAATAATTACAGTTTCTACAACGCCACTTCCGGCCAAGATCCCGACCGAGCCACCGCTCTCGCTCTTTGCCGTGGAGGCCTTCCCTTAGAACAATGTAGAAGCTGTGTCTATAACTCCACCCTCAGAATCACTCAAGATTGTCCTAACCAGAGAGAAGCAGCGGGATGGTATCAAGATTGTCAAATTCGTTACTCAAACAACTCTATTTACGGCGTGGAAGACAGCAGTACCCAGATGTTCTTCTGGAACTTTAAAACAGCGGAAGATCCGGTGGGGTTCAATGAGGCGTTGAGGAATTTGTTTGATCGGCTGAGGAAGGAGGCGGCGGAGGGGAGCTCTGTTCTGAAGTCGGCTTGGGGAGGGGAGAAGATTCGAAGTCCTAGTATGGATACAGTATATGGATTGGTTGATTGCTATCCTGATTTGTCTTATTTGGGTTGTTTTGATTGCCTTCGTAATCTTCAAACTGTTATTCCAAGTTGTTGTAATGCGAGTATAGGGGTGAGATTAATTGCAACTAGTTGTCAACTCAATTATGAGCTCCACCCCATTTATCCCCTGCCTCCTCCTCCGCCTCCGCCTCCTTATTCTCCTCCACCGCTTCCGTCTCCACCGCCTCGTCCTCCTCCGGCCTTGCAATCGCCATCTTCGTCTCCGAAACCTGGTACACTTATGGGGAAAAATTAATATCATGAATAAAATTACTACTTTTGTTTTTGTGCGTGTTTGACTTTTAGATTGTGTAGTTTACAATTTTAAGTCTGTTGAATTCAGAATTTTTATCCTTGGTTCTCTTATCTAATTGAATGAAAATTATGAATTTGTTGCTGACTTAACTTGTATCTCTAACAAAAATCATGATTTAGGTAAGTTCTGTTGTTTGGTTTTGGTTGACTTTTTTTTTTCTACAAATATTTTAAGGGGATTTGATTTTCGAAATTAAAGATTTAAAACTGGAAAGAATCTTGGTCATTTTTATTGTTGTCGTTACATGAATTTTAACCTAAATTAATGAATTCTAACCAATACTTATGAATTATGGTTTGAAATTGATTTAAAGTTTTAGATGTTTTTTTTTTTTTACAATAATCTCAATTGAAAAGCTTGTTTAGGTTGACTTTCTAAATATTTAAACGAGTGACATAGGTAAAAAGAAAAAAAAAGTATTTTTAAAGATTTTACAAAGGTCAATCTAGACCCTTAATTTACATTTGCATTAGTAAGTGGTAGTGATACCATAAAAATGGTCAAACTCAATATTGTATCTTGTTTCAACACTCTATTTCAATACTCACAACTATCATTCCTAACATGTTCCACCTGTTTTTATCAGGAAATAACGTCAATAATGGTAGAACTAGAACTATAGTAATCATTATGGTGGCCATTGTTTCTGCTGTCATTCTTCTTGTTTCCATTTTTATCATTTTGATATTGAGGAAGCAAAATGGCAGAAGAACATCGGACAATTTCGAAGGTATGAATATTATTCCCTCTGTTTTTCAAATTAAGCTTTGACTGTGAAGTTTTTTTCTTAATCATAAAGATGAATTTGATATTCATGTTCTAATAATCAATGCTTAGATATATATCTTGAAGACACTGTCAATGAAATTAGCGAGGAGATGATTCAATATGATTTTGATAGCCTCAAAGCCGCAACAAATGACTTTGCGAGTGAGAACAAGCTCGGACAGGGTGGATTTGGAGTTGTTTATAAGGTATGAAATGAATTAATAATGATGATGGCCTAATCATAATTAAGGAGTAAGGTGATGTTGTAATTAGAAATTATGATATTTGATCAGGGTAAGTTACCAAATGGACGGCCTATAGCTGTGAAGAGGCTTGCCAATAATTCACAACAAGGGGATGTTGAATTCAAGAATGAAGTCCAATTGGTGCTCAATCTTCAACATCGAAACTTGGTTAGGCTATTGGGATTCTGTTTGCAAGGAAGTGAAAGACTTCTTATATATGAGTTTGTACCAAATGGCAGCCTTGACCACTTTATATTTGGTATAATCTTGCTCTCCTTTTATGGAAAACACATCCGTTCTTATAATTGACAAAATTATTTTCATTTAATGGATGTGGATCTAGATTTTGCAAAGCGGTCATTATTAGATTGGGAAACACGTTACAAAATCATAAACGGCATTGCGCGAGGACTTCTTTACCTTCATGAAGATTCTCGACATCGAATTGTACATCGTGATCTTAAAGCCAGCAATATTTTGTTGGATGTAGACATGAATTCAAAGATTTCAGATTTTGGTATGGCAAGGTTGTTTGAAGTAGATCAGACTCGAGGCCAAACATGTAGAATTGTGGGAACTTAGTAAGTACATATTTAACTTTTTTTCTTTCTTTAATAATACTTTTGAATAATTTGTTTTTGTCAATCATCTCTACGCATTGCTTAGTAGATTGAGACACTCATGTCATTATCTCAAAAGTTAATGGTGAACTAAACAATAATAATAATATTTCTTGTTATTATTTTCACAGTGGCTATATGGCTCCAGAGTATGTAATGCATGGACAATTCTCCGTAAAATCGGATGTCTTTAGCTTTGGTATTTTGGTTCTTGAGATTTTGAGTGGTCAAAAAAATAGTAATTTTTATAATGGAGAACACTTGGAAGATCTCTCAAGTTTCGTAAGTATATGATATAATTCTTAAAATCTCCTTTGATGACAACTTACCAAGCAACTAACAATAGTATATGTTCTTCATAAGTGCTAATATATGGTAAAAATTATGAATTTTCTTACAGGCATGGACAAATTGGAGGGCAGGAACAATTTCAAATGTCATAGATTCAACACTTACTGCTGGTTCAAGAACTGAGATGATAAGATGCATCCACATTGCACTATTGTGTGTTCAAGAAAATATAACAAATCGACCGACAATGACTTTAGTACTTATGATGTTGAGTAGTTCTTCTCTCACTCTTCCTATACCCTCTAAACCAGCATTCTTTTTGCATAGTACCACGAATGGATGTAATACATTGTTGAGATCAGATGAAACTAATTCTGAAAGCACGTTTGATCAGCTTTCGAAGAATACCATTTCAATTACAGAGATTCACCCTCGTTAGATTATCGTATGTTATGGTTGTAAAGTATATGTTATTTTAACCGTTTGTTTTATAAATGAAACTATAGATAAAGCATTAGATGAGCTATTATTCGAATGTATTTTTCTTGTCCAATGTACCGTCCGAAGTTGTGTTTGGTGAAAGATTCTTGAGTATCCTCTATTATGTGTGATTCCATTGCAGTGCGATGGGGAGGCCTGACTTACTGTTGTTGTTATTTTTAATTACTAATTAAATGCTGATTTTTTAATTACTAATTTAATGCTGATTTTTTTTTAACATTAAATTAGTTGATATATATGCAATGAGAGAACCATGCTTGTAACTCTAGTTGATTTTATATATTTTATGTTAGTTGAGCGATGTATTTTTGATCAAAGGAGGCTAGACGAGTAGAACACTGCTCCGATAGATGGTACTAAAAAGTGCTTTTTATGAGTAAAATTATAGCTAATAGAGATGGGCAGGTGGAGTTACGAAACACCATTCTTCCTTGCCGCACACTCAATGTTTCCCACAACTTCTCAGCCACCTTTTTTTATGCCACACATGCTCTCCCAATTCCAACTACACCATCCACATCCTCCAACACCCAAGTCGGTTACGGTTTCTACAACGCCACCTACGGCCAAGATCCCGATCGAGCAACCGCTCTAGCTCTTTGCCGTGGAGGGGTTCCGTTAGAACAATATAGAAGCTTTGTGTATAACTCCACACTGAGGATTACTAAAGATTGTCCAAAGCAGAGGGATGGTAGCAGGATTGTCAAATTCGTTACTCAAACAACTCTATTTCCGGCGTGTTAGATAGCAGTTTGAAGATATGGGTGTGGAACAATCAAAGAGTGGAAGACCCAGATGGGTTCAATTCAATGAGGCCCTGAGGAATTTGTTTGATCGGTTAGGGAGGGAGGCTGCAGAGCATATGGATTGGTTTATTGTTTTCCTGATTTGTCTTATTTGGACTATTAGGGTTGCCTCAATTTTCTTCATACTGCTCTTCCTTGTTGTTGCAAGAACAGCATAGGTGCTAGATTATTTGAAACTAGTCGTCATTGTCAACTCAATTATGGGATTCACCCCATCTATCCCTCAATTTTGCCTCCGCCTCCTCTGCCACTGCCGTCATCCCCGACATCTTCTCCTCCGAAAACCGGTATCATTCGTTCAAAAAAAGTGTTGCCATTATTTACAATTTAAGGAGTCTTTGAATTAGTTAACATCACTTTTAAAATCAATTTTGTTAGGTGTGAAAATAGTGTTTAAAAGTCAGGGTTCGGAGGGAAGATGAAAAAAATGATTTTAATGATTTTAAAATTACTCTCAAAACACCGTCAAATTTTGTCCTAATTGTTTGTTCATTCAACACTCTTCAAAGGACTAAGTATCCTAACGCATAACCTAGGCACCAAACACATATACATGAACCATACTAGGTAAACAAAATGTCTTATTTAGGAAAAAAGGACGAATTATTAGAAAAACATGTTTCTTAGTAATTGGTCTTTTTCCCCCCTAAATAACATATATACATCGACCATACTAATTAAAATACTTAATTTTCAAAAGCAAAGACAAAAAAACAAAATATGAAATGGTTACCAAATGAGATCTAAAAGATACCTATTTTTTTTTCATTAATTCGGCTCGGTTTCAAATATTTTTTCAAATAAAAAACTATTCAAAATCAATACTTTTTTGGTTTTTCCAAAAACAAATTAAGATGTCCAATTTTATACTAAAAAATTAAACAAAACCATTGGATCAATTTGAATTGGCATGCTTTTTTTATTTTTCAATTTTTTGTTTCAATCTAGCGGTTTGAAAATCTTTATGACCTCTTAATTAAGAGTATGTGTTATACTAGGCGAATTACACTTAAAAGTTGACATTGACAACGCATATTTTGTACCACTCCTATTCTTTTTCATATATATTTTCTACGTTCATTTTCTCATACATTAATATATAACTAATTAATACAACAATTTTTTGCCGCTAAATTGAATAATTTTGCTGAATGTTTGGGCAGTTGACTGTCCATCATATCATTTTTATAATACAATTCAAGATCCACCTATTGACTTGCTACAAACTGTCCCTAGTTTCATAGTGTTTTTGGATGCTGACTGCTGGGTAGTCAAGTTCATTAACTGTTCCTCCACTTAGTCAACAAAATATGTAGGTCAATGTCATAGAGATGGGCATCTTGAGTTGGGAAACGCCGTTCTTCCTCGCCTTCTTCATTCTCGCCGTCGAACACTCAATGTTTCCCACAACTAATTCTCAGCCAAACTTTATATACCGCAGCTGTTCAAACAAAGACAACTACACCAACAACAGCCCTTTCAAGAAAAATCTCCACAACGTACTTCTCTCCATCTCTTCCAAAACCACCCAACTTGATTACGGTTTCTACAACGCCACTTCTGGGGAAGATCCCGATCGAGCCACCGCTCTCGCTCTTTGCCGTGGAGGTGTTCCGTTGGAGCAATGTAGAAGCTGTGTTTATAACTCCACTCTGAGGATTACTAAAGATTGTCCAAAGCAGAGAGAAGCAGAGGGATGGTACCCGGATTGTCAAATTCGTTACTCAAACAACTCTATTTATGGTGTCTTAGTCAGCACTATCAAGTACGTGGTGTGGAACAACCAAAGAGTGGTAGACCCAGATGGGTTCAATGAGGTGCTGGGCAGTTTGTTCGATGGGCTGGGGAGGGAGGCTGCGTTGGGGAGCTCTGTTCAAAAGTCGGCTTGGGGAGACAAGAAGGTTCCAAGTCCAAGCGTGGATACCATATATGGATTGGTTGATTGTTTTCCTGATTTGTCTTATTTGGATTGTTTGGACTGCCTCAATCAGCTTCAAAAATTTCTTCCTACTTGTTGCAATGACAGTCTAGGAGCTAGAATATTTGGAATTAGTTGTCAACTCCATTATGAGATTCACCCCATCTATCCCTCACTTTTATCTTCTCCTTCGCTTCCGCCATCGCCTTCGCCATCCTCACCTCCGACACCTGGTATCATTTGTTCTGAAATACTTTTATCACTTTTATACAATCAATTTTTTTGGTGTGAAAAATAATGTTTAAAACTTAAATTACTGACATAAATACGCTTATTTTTCATATAGTAACACCATTAAAATTTGTCCGTGCTTTCTTTTCCCCCTTAAAAAAATCAGTAAATAGTGGGAGTACAGGTAAAAGTAGAAGTAGAAGCAAGAGTGCTGTAGTCGTTGTGGTGGCCATAGTTCCTACTGTCATTCTTCTTGTTGCCATTTTCATCATTTTGATATTGAGGAAGCGAAAGCACAAAAGACCAATAGGCAATTTCGAAGGTATGATTCCCATGTTTTCTTTATATTGTGAAGCTTATTTTTTCCTTTTAAAACACAATAACCTTCGTTTAGGTGCATCTCTTGAAGAAACCACTGATGAAATTAGCAGTGTGGAGATGATTCAATTTGATTTCGATAGCATTAAAGTCGCAACAGATGACTTTGCTGGTGAAAACAAGCTCGGACAGGGTGGGTTTGGAGTTGTTTATAAGGTATGAAATGAATTAAAAGAATTGGTAACGATGAGTAATATGTGATACTCAAAACTAAAAATTTACAATTATTAATGATATTTGATCAGGGTAAGCTAGCTAATGGACGGCCTATAGCTGTGAAGAGGCTTGCGAACAATTCACAACAAGGGGATGCTGAGTTCAAAAATGAAGTCCAATTGGTGCTCAAGCTTCAACATCGAAACTTGGTTAGGCTATTGGGATTCTGTTTGCAAGGAAGTGAAAGACTTCTTATATATGAGTTTGTACCAAATGGCAGCCTTGACAACTTCATCTTTGGTATAACATTTCTTCTTTTTCTTTGGTCTGCACAAATTGGACAAGACATCACTTCATATAATTGACAAATGCTTTTACATACATGGATGATCATGTAGATCATGAGAAGCGAACACAATTAGATTGGAACAGACGATACAAAATCATAAATGGGATTGCACGAGGACTTCTTTACCTTCATGAAGATTCTCGCTTTCGGATCATCCATCGTGATCTCAAAGCTAGCAATATTTTGTTGGATCTAGAAATGAGTCCAAAGATCGCAGATTTTGGTATGGCTAGATTGTTCGAAGTAGATCAGACTGAAGGCAATACGGATAGAATTGTTGGAACTTTGTAAGTACACTTTTCTTTTCCCTTTGCAATCCTTTAATTTTGAATAATTTATTATTGTCAAACATATAAACATAACTTGGTGGATAATTGCATACTTTACGTCACCTCAAGAGTTGATGGTGCCTTAAATGTTGAACTAAATAACAACATCAGCAATAACAATAATTTATTGTTATTATTTTTGTAGTGGCTATATGGCTCCCGAGTATGTAAAACATGGACATTTCTCAGTAAAATCAGATGTTTTTAGCTTTGGTATTTTGGTTCTTGAGATATTGAGTGGTAAAAAAAACAATAATTCTCACAATGAAGAACATTCCGAAGATCTCTCAAGCTTTGTAAGTATATAATTTCATTCTTAAAATCTCCCAGCTTGACAACGCTTCAAGCATCTAAAAACACAATATTGTGAAATTTCTTATAGGTATGGACAAATTGGAGGGCAGGAACAACTACAAATGTCATAGATTCAACCCTTACCATTGGTCCAAGGATTGATATGGCAAGATGCATTCATATTGGACTACTGTGTGTTCAAGAAAATGTAGCAGATCGACCAACAATGACGACAGTAGTTACAATGCTAAGTAGTTCTTCTCTCACTCTCCCTATACCTACGAGACCAGCATTCTTCCTACATAGTACTATCAACAATAACATAGTATCAAGGTCGGATGGAAATAGGTGTGAGAACCAGTCGATTCAACCTTCAAACAATGACGTTTCAATTACAGACATCCATGGTCGTTAGATTATAATCGGTTAGGCAAGGGAAATTTAATTTGTGTTTGACTTTGAGAGAGTAGATTGAACAACATTGGATTGACTATTATTGGAAATGTATTTTTGTTGGTCACATGAACCATCAAAACTAATATAAATTTCACTGTCTAAACCTTAAAACTTAAATCAACCAAACAATTAATTTTTAGTCGCAAAATCTAAAACAACTATATAATATGCATACGAGAACACAAAAAATGCTTCTTTCAATTAATCTCACATAAAAACTAAAACATTATATCAATCTCTCTCTAACTCATAATCACCAATGTATCTAAGTTTAAGGAGATTTTGTTTTTTAAAGATTACGTGGAATTTTATGTTTTAACCAAGGTTTAAAATATTGATGTTGATCGATATATTTTTGAAAAAATTATAAAAGCAAAAGATTTTAAAAATAAATTTAAATTAATAAATAAATATTTTATTATTTTCAAATAAGTAAACGTGTCTATTATTTATATTATTTTTATATTTATTTTTTGTGATTCGTGTATTTTTCTACGATGTAATGGAAATATCGATTCACTTCTTCTATCGATATCAAACCCATGAAAATGTGAAAATATCGATAGAAATATCGACATATCGATGGAAGTTTAAGACTATGGTTTTAACTTTTTATTTTATTTTATTTTGAGTGTTAAGAAATTTGGTGTAAAAATTGGATTAATTGGAATATTTTTTTTTTTTTTTTACTTTTTAAAGTTCAAGGGTATTTATGAAATTTTTTTAATAGTTTAGATGTATTTTTTAGATAAAATTTTAACGATTTCGACAAAAAAACTGAAGGTAAGGGTATTTTTGACAAAACCCATAAAGTTGAGGGGGTTTTTTATTTTATATAATTAAACCTAACTGATGTTTGTAAGAATTTATACCAAAATAAAATTATACAATCTCAATCTTGCAACAACAATTTAAAGTCAAAATCCAAAATACAAGAACTGAGTTTATGCTAAAAATTAAAAGATTTCAAATTCAAATCGCCCAACCTTTTTACTTGTACCAAAAAAAAAAAAAACTAAATATAAATATAGTTTAATAAATATCACCTAAAGTGACACTTTTAGATATGAGTGAATCAAGTAGATATGAACTCCAAAGCATATTTTGAAAAAGAAAAAAAAAATCATATAGGTTGAATAGACACGTAGAATGGGCCACGTGTCAATATTAGGTAGGTTGATTGTAAGTTAAAGTTCTTCTTCAAATCCAAGTCAGTGGTGGTATCACTTTATATCAGAATTTTCCAATGGTACGGATGACCGAGTCCGTTGACTTGAGTGAGTAAGAACGACGAATCCATCCATGGTCAAGTTCAGACATAACTCCCCCTTCAATCTATTATTTAATTCTCTTCTCAATTTTATATCAGAATGAAATGGATATGGGAAATTTGAGTTTGAGTTCAAGGCTTTTCCTCCTCTTCTCTGTTTTTTCACAATTCATGTTTATAACAACATCTCAGCCCAACTTCTTTTATTACTTCTGTTCAAACAATGGCAACTACACCAACAACAGCGACAGCCCTTTCAAGAAAAATCTGGACAATGTTCTTGCTTCAATCTCCTCCAATTCCAACACCGACAGGCGCCAGTTCGACTACGGTTTCTATAACGCAACCTCCGGAGAAGATCCCGACACAGCCAACGCTAAGGTTCTTTGTCGTAAAGGAGTTCCGTTGGAACAATGCAGAACTTGCGTGAATAACTCAGTTCGTAGAATTACACAAAACTGTCCAAACCAGAAGGAAGGTGCTGGATGGTACCCCGATTGCCAGATTCTTTATTCAAACAACTCTGTTCACGATGAGACAGACTTGCCAGCGGGTCAAATTTTATTCAACACCGGTAAAGCCCCAGACAAGAACGGTTTCAATGAGGAACTGAGAGAGTTATTGGATATACTGCGGGAGGAGGCTGCATCAGGGACTTCCATTCGGAAGTCTGCAGGCGGAGACGTGAAGCTTCAAAATCCGAATACTTATACCATATATGCGCTTGTCGATTGTTTTCCCGACATGTCGTACTTCAGTTGTGATGTCTGCCTCAGTCGGCTTCAAAGTAATCTTCCCACTTGTTGTAGCGGCAGCATAGGAGCAAGATTGATTGCAGCTAGTTGTCAAATCGGTTATGAAATTCACCCTATCTATGAGTTACTTCTCTCTCCGCCCCCACCCCAGCTCCCGCCACCGCCTCCACTGTCAGCTTCTAATCTCCCCCTCCATCCTCCCTGCCAACACAAGGTAATAATACCTTTAAACATGTTGGAATGACTTAAGCTCATCGACCGACTAAAGGCTTAGAGAACTACACAAAATAAACTCTATGACCTTATAAGCATCCAATTATTCTATCTAATAATAAACTATTCTCTTTTTAATAGTTGATGTATCTGACTCACTGTTCGTAAAACACATGCATGAATCTCTATTTCGGTCTCTTTTGTTTTAAGTTTTCTTTTCATCTTTGATTGCACACATAACCTCATTTTAGCGTATATATATTTGTTTGTTTTGGTTGCAGAAAACAATGGCAATACTGTTAGAATTGTTATAATTGTTGTGGTGTCCATCGTTTCTGTCATCATTCTCATTGTGGGGATTTGCTTGATTATGAAATTCAGAAACAGAAAGCATAAAAGACTGTTAAGAAAATCTGAAAGTGAGTGATTTATCTTACCCTTAATTCTACAAATGATCAATTTGATGTCCGTGTCTTAAATCTTAATCTACATTCTTAGATGTTGGTGGAGATGGCAGTGATGACATTAGCATTGTGGAGACAATTCAATTTAATTTTGATGTCATTAAAGATGCAACTAATGACTTCTCAAATGAAAACAAGCTCGGACAAGGTGGATTTGGAGCTGTTTACAGGGTATGAAACTGATTTATTGAAGAATGACGCTAAAGCATATGGTGTTAACTGAAATATTTCTGGTTAAAATTGACGTTTATGTTTTCAGGGTAAACTACCAAATGGACAACATATTGCAGTGAAAAGGCTTGCACATAATTCACAACAAGGAGATGCTGAATTCAAAAATGAAGTCCTTTTGGTAGTCAAACTTCAACATCGAAATTTGGTCAGGCTATTGGGATTCTGCTTGCAAGGAAGCGAAAGACTTCTCATTTATGAGTTTGTACCAAATGGCAGCCTTGACCATTTCATATTTGGTATGACATTTGTTCATTATTTGGTCTACACGAATTGAAGAAGGCAGTCCTTTTATATAAATAACCAATGTTTTTTAACATATGTGTATCACCATCTAGATTTTGGGAAGCGTATACTATTGGATTGGGAAAGACGATACAAAATCATAAATGGCACTGCACGTGGACTTCTTTACCTTCATGAAGATTCTCGCCTTCGAATTATTCATCGTGATCTCAAAGCTAGCAACATTTTGTTGGATGAAGAAATGAATCCAAAGATTGCCGATTTTGGTCTAGCAAAATTGTTTGAAGTAGATGAAACTCAAGGCAATACAAGCAGAGTTGTGGGAACTTAGTAAGTACACATTTTTTTTTCTTTCACAATATACTTTTTGAATAATCTAAATCTATTGTCGTCATTTTTGCAGTGGTTATATGGCTCCTGAGTATATAGGGCATGGACAATTTTCGGTAAAATCTGATGTCTTTAGCTTTGGTGTTTTGGTTCTTGAAATTGTGAGTGGCCAGAAAAACAACTGTTTTCACAATGGAGAAAATATCGAAGATCTCACCAGCTTTGTAAGTATATGGTTCATTTCTCTTAAGTATCCATACATAATAAACGAGCAACAAACAATAGCGTTAGAAGACTTTGACAATAAAAAAAATGGTTAGTTGTTAAATTTAATCTTCTCTACGGGATAGTTAGATCTCAAAGTTCTCATATAAAGTATCTATTGTGGACCTTTTGTAGACTTGGAATAATTGGAGGGCAGGAACAACTACAAATGTTATAGATTCAAACACTTGGTGTTGGTTCGAGAATTGAAATGATAAGATGCATTCACATTGGACTATTGTGTGTTCAAGAAAATATAGCAAACCGACCAACAATGGCTTCAGTGGTTATGATGCTAAGTAGTTCTTCTCTTACTCTCCCTGTACCCTCTAAACCTGCATTCTTTATGCATAGTGTCACTGATGGATCCAACACAAATGAGACTAGTCATTCTAAAAGCACATCTCTTCAACATTCAGAGAATGACGCTTCAATTACAGATCTTCATCCACGTTAAGTTGCAATCATGTATTTTTGGCAATAAACTATATGTTATTTTGAAAGTTTTTATTTTACTAGTGTCATTGACAGCATCAAGATTAATAATGTGTTTTCTAAAAAAAGAAATGATTATTAATAGGTTTGTTGGTTGAGTTTGATATATTATTATTAAGAAGTGTAAAATATCACTTGAGTCCTTTACTTTTGGAACGTTTTCATGACTTTTGTATTCCCAATTTATATGACCAAATTTAATTCATATACTTGCAACAGAGCATAGTCAGTTCCTAATGCAAAGTTGTAAGTAGTAACAATCTAAACACGTTCTTAATGTCTAATCTAATGTTTTTCGTAAGAAAAAAAAATTCTGTGAAGTAATCCATCAGGCAGATTAAATTTTTGGTAGCTATATAGAAGCAGTGGTAGAAGATTGAGTGGAGAGATATCCCGTGCCCAGTAAAGTCGTTGATGATTGATCAGCAGACATCGGAAACCCAATCGGAAAGAATGGAGGTTTCGACGGTTGGGGAAGGTGAATCGATTTGCTTCCAAGCATTAGTACAACCATTGACATGGTGGGTCTGATGTTAGGGTCTTCTTGGACACACAGTAGACCAATTTGGATCCATCTCAGAGCTTCGCTTAAAGAGCATTCTCCAACCAGGTTCGGATCAACCATTTCCTCTTCTCTGCCTTCCTTCCATAGTTGCCATGCCTGGTTTTGTTCAATTCATGTTTATTGTAAGAATCATTGTCCACACAAACCCTACGAATTTTATTCTGATGCATAGACTCGGAAACAATCTTTACCTGTGATAAAAGGCTTTGTGCATTGTCTACTTTGAAGAAACCGCTGTTCTTTCTTCCGCTTATCACTTCTAACATTAAGATCCCAAAACTATAAACATCAGATTTTATTGAAAACACTCCCTCCATTGCATATTCTGGTGCCATATATCCACTGCAGAAGTTATTAGAATGATAGTGCAAATGGATTAGATGCAAATACTGACAAAAATTGATGCCCATTGATACTGTTCTATTCATTGAAATATCTTATGCTTAATGACTTACAAAGTGCCGACAACTCTGTTTGTGCTATCCTCAACTTGCTTGCCTCCAAAAATTCTGGCTGTTCCGAAGTCTGATATCTTTGCATTCATCTCGCCATCCAACAACACGTTGCTAGCTTTCAAATCCCTATGAATGATTTTGAGTCGAGAGTCTTCGTGTAGGTATAGAATTCCTTTTGCAACTCCATTGATGATGTTGTTGCGCTTAAGCCAGTCGAGTTGTTTGCTTTTAACTGGATCTGCATTGCGGTATGAAGAAGAGGAGATGAACTTTCCTGATAATGATCCTTTTTTTTTTTATTTAAATGAAGCAAAAAGCATAAGAAGAATGGAAGCTAAACAAACCAAATAAGAAGGCATCCAGGCTAGTGTTTGCCATGTACTCATAGACAAGTAGCTTTTCCTCTCCCTCCAGACAGCATCCCAAAAGTCTGACCAGATTTTTGTGTTGAAGCTTCATTATGACCATGACTTCATTCTTGAACTCATCGTGACCTTGACTCGACTTCAAGGACAGTCTTTTTACTGCTATTTCTTCCCCATTCATCAACTTTCCCTGGATGTATTGAAAACTTAGCAAACTGAAAGAAAGCGGCAAAAATAGCGTACATGTAGTTCTGAGCAAAAGGACCAGATAATTGTTCTTTGTTATATGTACATCATGGCACTTCTTAAATCCGCAATACTATCCTAATACCATTTCCACATATTTAATTTTGGGATTCAGTAGTTAACCTTGAAAACCGGGCCAAAACCACCTTCTCCAAGTCTATTTGCATCTGCAAAGTTGTTTGTGGCAGCCTGTAGGGTGATGAAACTGAAGTAATGCATTTCTTCATCATTGTTTCTATCTCGTGAATGCAAATCTTGCTTCATCAATTCTGCGGACTTTGCATCTCCGAAATTTCGCAACAGAACTTGTTCACCTGTGTCCATGTCTGGATGTATGGATTTAATATATCATAATATTTTGTTTGAATCAAAACCTTACAAGTGCAGTCTAAACATAAAAGATTTGTTTTTCTTACCCTGTCGTCTCTTCCTTGACAAAACCAAACAATACAATAGAATAGCAAGAATTGCTACAGCAGCAATTGTTGATACAGTGATTACTGCAATCATTTTCGCACTTAATCCTGTTTAGACAACAATTTTGAGATTTAGTATAAAATTAAGACGTAGAATAATTAAGCAAACAGGGAAATTACACTTTGAGTAAAAGAAAGCTTCCATGAAAAATCTATATTCTCACCATAAATTTAAGAGAACTATTTTATATTTAACCATGTTGAACTCATTTTCTTAGTTTTTAAGTCCCAAGTCTTACTAAGTTTTTGGTCCCACGCCAACAGAGGTTCTCACGCTTTCTACTTCTACCTTTGGTCTACGCATTATGCTTTTGAATTCTATTCAAAACGTCTCATACTCATAGAGATGTTATCCTTTATATTATCAAATCTTTTTCACTTCTACTTGATGTGAAACTATGTTCACATTACAACACAAGTCATAAACTAAAAATGAGTCAGCTTAGAAATGCAAGCACAAGTCAAAAGATGTAAAAGAAGCTGCCATTGGAATCACCTGGAGACGAAGCTGGTAGCTGATAGAAAAGATATTGCTCATACGTTATGCTACAACTTGGGCTCAAAATTCTCCACCCCACTCTCCCCTTGTAAACCAGCTTGATCTCCTCCAGCAGAGCCGTCAAACATGTACCACACTGGCTACTGTTAAGATCCCTTGTGCACTGAACCAATCCATAGCGTGTCCCACGGTTATCCAACTTGTTTGCCTTGAACATCATCTCTAACCCTGCAGCTTCACTGGCCATCTGAGACAACAGATCAGGCCCGTCATTCCGATCATCTGGCGATGTCTGGTTCCCAGAATCGCCCATGAGGAATCTCGGCGAGATCTCTACAGTGCCTAAGAAGTTCTTGTCTGAGTATCTCAGCATACACTCATCGTACCATATTGTGCCGTTAACTCTTGAAGAGCATTGATCCCTTAATTCTTTGCTTGCGGCACTGACACAACTGTGACAGTTATCACTGTTAATATCGCCTCGACAAAGGACGGCGCCGTACATACCATTGACAGTTATGTTGTAGAAGCTGTCAGATGAAGCTTCTGATAGGGAACTCAGTAAGCCACTGAGGTTCGAACCCAGATTAGCGTTTGTTACGTTATCACTTGGCGCTGAACAGATGTGGAACCTGTATTTGGGTTCGAAATGATGGGAGCGGCTGAGCCCAAAGATTGAAATCAGGAATAGCAACGAAATTGGCGAATATCTGTAATTGAGGAAACAGAACATGATTTTGGTTTGGGGAAGCAGATAAAGAAACGAACTTTTTTATTGAAGAGATAAGAACAGATGATTGAAATATCTTTAGTATCTTTCGTTGTACAATTAATTCAGAGAAAACCGTTTGGAGCCACTTGTTTAGATGTACTTTTCAGAATTTATTTGCAGTACAAAAGACCGAGTCATCATATCATGGCGGGCTCTGTTGGGTTTGATACAAAATTGAATATTCAGAAGTAGATGAGCCATATTAAATACTATTCCAAGAAGGTAAGTATGTGTCACAATTCATTATGAGGAATACGTCTGGGATTTTACCAGTTGACTCCTTCGACTGGTTTCTTCAAGCAGAGAAGATGATAAAGCGTTGTGATCATAGAAGACAATGTTGATCACAACAAGCGCTCTGTAAACTAGCAGTTCCCTCATTAATTTACATTCATTTGCGTTGCTCGAGTTTTATATGCAGTGATTTTCATGGGCTTGAAGCCATTTTTAATAAACCTTGATCTTTCGGGTTGACAATTGCATAATACTAATGCAGGGTGTGAAATATTGCTGCGCCGGTAGCCGTAAAAGTCGTGTGGACTGGGATGGAGCCATCTCAGAAAATTGGTCGCATCGGCATTATGTTGTAAGAGATAATTTTCTTTCTAGTATTAGATTTTAATTTGTTGTTTTTAATTTTCCAATTTAACTTTGAATTTGACTCGACATCCTCCATGTCCACGCCACGATATCCGCCATTAGACTTTTCTTTTCTGTTTTTCTGTTTTTCTTTTTTCTTTTTCTTTTTTTTTTTTAATTTTAAATTTATCTTTTAAAATCATTTGGCTTATATATTTTAATAAATCATTTGGCTTATATATATGTGTGAGTGTGTGTATGTATATGCATGTATATATATGTATGTATAATGTATGTTTATGCGTGTGTATATATGTATTTTAGGTTTGTAACCGTCCTCTTTTTTTTCCTTCTCTATACTTTATTTCGATTGTCAAATTTTTTTTTAAGCACTCCATTTCTACCTGTTATCTTTTAGTCCATAAAATCTGGACAAAAAAATACTTTTACTTTTTGTGATTAATTGTAAGAGCAAATATCAATTTATATTTCTTAACTTTTGAGGTTGTATTAATTTAAACTTTAAACTAATAATTGTATAAATTTGAACCTTGAACTTTAGAGATTCTATTGATTTCAACCCTAAATTAATAGTTGTATCAATTTAAATCTTAAATTTTCATAAATGCATCAATTTAAACCCTGAAACTTCATATATGTATCAATTTAAACTCTCAAATTTTATAAATGTGCACAAGTAAAACATAATAGAGGGTTTAAATTGATATATTTATATAAGTTCAAGGTCTAAATTGATACACTTAAAAAAGTTTAAGATCTAAATGGTACAATTATTAGTTTGAGGTTTAAATTGATACAACTCTCAAAATTTAGAGTTTAAATTGATACAATTATTAGATTAAAGTTTAAATTGATACAACCTCAAAGTTCAAGGGTATAAATTTATTTTTAATTCAACCATTTTAGAGGCTAGAAATTTAATCATTAATTTTTGAGTTAACATAAATTTGAATCCATTTTAATGTTCAACGTATCATGTGTAACTTCAATAATTATTTATATAATTAACTACATGTTGATCTAATAAATGAATATAGCAGAAATATATTGTATTAAAACTTTGATAAGATTATTAGAAAAAACAGTATTTTGGTCCTAATTTTTATTTATTCTCTAAATTTCAAAAGGTTAGGTTTCTACTATTAAGTTTTGAATTTTTTGTTTTTGTTACTCTTAATTTTTTTAATTTTGAATTTAGTTTTCGTTTTATATTTAAGTTAAAATATCACACAACTTTAACATTACTCAACTTTAATTATCTAATGACATTAATTAAACCCTTTTGTTTGCTCCCGTCCCTTTTTAATTTTTCTATTTTTGACAATTTTTCTTGACAAAAAATATTTAAAAATATATCACAATGTCATGGTGTATTAATGATAGCCTATGATGGACTCTTCAGTGACTAATATCATCTATCATTGGTAGACTTGATAGATTATCAGAGTCTATCACAACCTAACACTAATATCTCGTGACATTTTGTTATATTTGGAGATATTTTTTTGTTTATTTTGATATATATATATATATAATTCCATTTTCTAAAAAAATGCATGTCAACTCTTACCCTCTCTTTCTTGTTAATTATGTCGTTTTGTCCCAAAACATTAAAATCGACTAATGAAATAATCTCATAATATTCTTGATTAATTGAGTTAAAAATACTATATATTTTAATTTGGTGATCGAAACATACCACAGACCCATAAAGCAAAACATTTACTTGTTTCATAACAGGAAAATTAATTGTTTAAAAGAACGTGTAAAATTTATTTTTATGAAAGGAAAAGTAAAATAAGAAAAATAACCCATCAAAAAATTTATGATGTTAGGAAATTAGCTCAATGAAATATGAACACCGATAGATTTATTATAGATTGAGAGGGAGCTCGAGCCCCCTCAACTACTCTTTATATTATATATATAACTGAAATTGTACCAATTTCAGTCGTTAGTCCTAGTGGTAAAATTGTATGTCAGCTTTTTCTAGATTCAGGTTTAAGTTTCACTCCGTGCGTCAACAATATTTTTGGTTTCGCCACCAAATATAAATATAACGATAATTGAGAACCACATAAAGTTATCTAAGTTTAATTTCATTTATCGTTGCTCTTTTAATATTTAGTAATTAGTAATTGTATGGACTTGGTTGAAAAGAAACCACCGAACCTTTGCAATTATTGTTTAAAAGACTAAATTAATAAAATATCAAAACATTAGGAACTAAAATATAATTTAGTCATTAACCTGAGCAAACTTAAGTGATTTAAACCTCACTTATAAGTGTAATATTCTCAACCAAAAAGTCTAAAAGTTCACATCTCATTCGGTAAAAATAAATTTGGTTAGAAACTCAACATGTAAAAGAATTATCAACATCTCTCAAAGGCAACGACTTTCGGAAGATTTAATCAAATAGTAAGGATCTGTATGGATCAAATCAAAACCCTGTAAAGACAAACCATAATTTGAACTATATACGAGCATCAATTACAAGAGAAAGGAAAGAAAGAATAATAAGAAAAAATACAGTCTAAGACCGATTGCTACGGCTAAATAGCAGCACTAGTAGACTACTAATCTGTGGTGAATAACCCTGTTCCTGTTCCTGTTTCAGTTGTTGAAAATTGATATCTACTTAGAGACCCTCTACCTGTAAGAAATGGGGGTTTTGATGGCTGAGGAAGCTGAATCGATTTGCTTCCAAGCATTAGAACAACCATTGACATGGTAGGTCTGATGTTAGGATCTTCTTGTACACACAACAACCCTATATGGATCCATTTTACAGCTTCACTCCCAGGACATTCTCCACCCAAGTTCTTGTCTATTATTTCCTCTGCTCTTCCTTCACTCCACAGCTCCCACGCCTGTTAAATTTTTCTCTTGTTAAACAACCATCACAAAAAAATGAGAGAATGAGTTTTCAAAGTTGATGTTTGATAAAGAACAAAACCATACATACATATGACAGAAGGTTCTGTGTTCTGTCCATGTTCAGAAAACCAATGTTTTTCCTCCCACTCATCACTTCTAGCATAAGAACTCCGAAACTGTAAACGTCGGACTTAACTGAGAAAACTCCCTCCATAGCATACTCTGGTGCCATATAACCACTACAAGATTGATAATTACAACCAATGAGCAATGGATGTGAAAGAAAAATAATGTTGCTCATTTTTATATGCCTAGTGTGTTAGGATAACAAACTTTTCATTATCTTCGTGGTACAATAAATCTATTTAAATGTAAGATTACTTGCTTAAAATTCTCGTATGAATGGAGATGTTGTTTTTACTTGTACTCAGCAATTTATATATAGATGAATGTATGGCTGAATGGATTAACTGTACATGACTTACTATGTTCCAACTATTCTATTGGTGCTGGCATCAATTTGCTTGCCTCCAAATATCCTGGCAGTTCCAAAGTCTGATATCTTTGGGTTCATCTCCTCATCTAACAGTACATTACTTGCTTTCAAATCTCTGTGGATGATTTTGAGTCGAGAATCTTCATGGAGGTAGAGAATTCCTCTTGCAATCCCATTAACAATGTTTTCGCGCTTGAGCCAATCGAGTTGTTTGCACTTCAATGGATCTGCTATTGGAATTAGATCAGTAAAAGCACATGACATGGATTCTACCTTTCCATGAGGTTAGACAAAGGTGTATGGAGAATGAAAATGAGATTATATGAGAGAAAGAGGTCTACCAAACAAGAAAGCATCAAGGCTAGTATTTGCCATGTACTCATAGACTAGAAGTTTTTCTTCTCCTTCAACACAACATCCCAAGAGCCTGACCAGATTCTTATGTTGAAGCTTCCAAATGACCTTTGCTTCATTCTTGAACTCTTCATGTCCTTGACTTGATTTTGTTGATAGTCTTTTCACTGCTACTTCCTCACCACCCATCAGCTTTCCCTGATCAATTAATGATATTGTCATATGGTTGTTCTAACATTCCTTAAAAATAATAGTAATAAAAATTTATATATCAAACTTTTGATTTACTAACCTTATAAACTGGACCAAACCCCCCTTCTCCAAGTTTATTAACATCTGAAAAGTCATCTGTAGCAGCTTTTAGAGTACTAAAGTTGAAGTAATGCATATCTCCATCATTGTCATGATTTGTTGCATCAAAATATTGCCTTAGTGAGTAAACTGGTTGTTGATCTGACCGACTTCTCAAAGGAAACTCTTCACTTCTTTCCATCTCTGAATGAAAAAACCGTATTTGTTTTATTTAATCACAATCCTATTGGAAGTGCATTGTTTATCTTAGAGATTTAGTCTTCTTACCCTGTCTTTTCTTTCTCCATAAAAATGTGCCATACAATAGGCCTAGCAGAACTGCGGTCGCCGCAACTGTTGATATGCTGATGACTATGATCCTTGTTCTGTTCCCTCCTGTGCATTCCCTTTCATCATTAGATCAAAAAATTTTAAAATTTGATGACAGTCAAGAAAATAAACTGAATGTCTTCACCTCACCTTCTTCATCAAGAGGCAAGGATGGAGGTCCTGGAATTCCATAAAAACGAAAGGCTTCAACTCTTAAATTACAATTTGGGGCTAACACTCGCCACCCTCGTTGCCTTAGGCAACATCCCTTTGCATAATCCACCAGATTTTTCAAACAGATCTCACAATCACGCTTAATGATATCTCTTGTACACTGTGCCAATCCAAATCTCTGTTCCACCCCCACTATATTTACCTCACCTTCCTTGAACATCGAATCTGCATTTGTAGCATTTCCTACTAAATTAGACAGCAATGCAAGATCGACGAAATTGCGGTCTTCAAAAGTAGATTGATTCAGACTATTATATAGTAGTATTCTTGGAGCTGTCTCCAGAATTCCAAAGAACTTCACAACTGAGTATCTCAACATACATTCATCAAAGGCTATGGTACCATTTGTTCGTGATGCGCAATCGACCTTGATTTGTTGACTAGCTCCTTCGATGCAGGTATGACAAGTCTCAATGGGGATATCCCCTCGGCAGAGGAAGAGGCCATGGATTCCATTAGAGGTCTCAGTGTAGAAAGTGCGAGAGGAAGCTTGAGAGATCAAGGAATTCAATAGGAAATTGATGTTTGAATTTAGATTGGGGTGAGCTCTGTTGAATCCTGAGCAGGACAAATAACGTTGGCTACAACAGGGGAGTACGAATCCAGAGATTGAAATCAGAAGTAGTAAAGTTAAAGGCCAAGAAGAAGGTGTTTGAATGAGGAAATGAATCATGGTTTATTGAAGTATTGGGGTTGCTCAAAAAGAATAAAATGAGGATGATCAGTTGAAAGATATGTCATTATATATATTGAAACAAAGACATTTTGTTCAATAAGTTTGAATGAAGTGATTCTGGACTCCAAAATATTTTGGCTTCTTAAAATTCAACCAAAACGCTTGTGGAAGTGGAAGTAAGATCAACACCTAACCTGTCCATATGTTTTTCAATTTGAAAGTTTCAGAATTACTATTTGTAGTGAAAGAAACTTACCATATGTTCCCAATACAAATAGTCCTCACGTGTGTCAAGAAGAAAACTTTGCAACCAAAGCTTCCTTTCTGGACTTGGTACTCGTTGGACTTCTTCAGGCCATTTCTTCTCCCTTGTATTGCGTCAATGATTATTTGCTGTTGAATAATGATGAATACATAATGCTGTCTGAGTGTGTATAGTAGCTTAAATCTTTTTAAATATTTATAATATTTAGAAGAAGTCAAACCCTAGTAATGGAATCTATTTTGGTCCATCGACAGATTTAGTATTGGTCTGGAGCTCGAGTCCCCTAAACTTTATGTTTTTTATATATATAACTAAAATAATATTAATGCAAGTAATTAATCTAGTGGTATAACTGTCACTTCAGTCCCTCCTAGACCCAAGTTCTATTTGGTCCTCATATTTGTATTCATTCTTTTCAACATATTTTAAATTTAGTCTGAGATACTTTTGATAAATCTTAAATTTTAAATATATTTTTCAAAATTTTATATTCAATTTTTTTAAAAAAAAATGGGAATAAAGTAATAGCATTGAGAGTTGTTGAAGCACGTGAACTAAATTATATAGACTAAACCAAAAGGTGGTTGTGGGAAGTGGACGTGGGTGTGGGTATTTTTTCCGATACGCATACGACTTTTGGGTTGACTTTTCTCAAAAAAATATTAACAATAAAATTGGAAAAAAAAAATTCAACCAATTTTCTTCTTCCTTCCCATCAACATCAACGACTATCTTTTATGAAAATTTGAATTAAGATAGCACACAATTGCATCCATTTTTCCACTCCCATACTATTTACTTTACATTTAATACAACAATTATCGAAAAAATTATGTTAATTATCATAGAATTAAGCTCACTTTGGTAAATGAATAATGATAACACACTCAGTAGATTTTTTCTACTATGATAATATATAGATGAAAGTGGTGTTTACAAGTTTACTTTTTTAAAATCACAAAGTACATATTTATTAAATGAGACCTAAACTAATTGATTATAATGTGTTAATTAATATAGAAGTTAACACTCTTTAGACAGTATCGTTAAAGTTACCTAAGGTTGAAATTGTAAGCCTTTAAATCTATAGACTAAATTGAATTAAAGTTCTAATGGAGTAGATTGAAAACATTAATTTTGAAACCTTTCAACAGTAGTATGTGATGAATTTTGTAAACTCACTCTAAACACACATTTCAATCTAACTCATCCTTTCGGAACACAAATAATCTAAGAAAATTTTATAGTACTACGATAGTATTGTACTCTCTTTGTTCATACTATAAATTTGTCTTCATAAATTTTTGTGGATCTCACCCTATTTAAAAGAAACACTTTCACATAACACATAATAAGAGGAGTTAGTATGAAAAATTAATCCATACTACCATAGTATAGAAAAAAATTTCGACAATCTAACTTCTTAAACTAATAATTGTTTCAATTTAGAACTTCGAATTTTCGTAATTATATCAATTTGTGCTCTGAATTTACGTAATCTTATTAATTGAAATATTGTATTATATTTTATTTAGATGAAAGTTGATGTTTAAATGGATAGATTGTTAAAAATTCAAATCAATTTAATTATTAGTTTAGAATTTAAATTCATAAAAAAAAATGGAGATAAATTGACATTTGCTTAATTTAAGATTTACGAAGGACCAAACAATCCCGGAAGAATATTTCGCCTCTCATCAACGAACCGAAGAGTTCCGTTTAGGAACCGATGAAGCTCCGTTACTCACAGCTGCTGTGGAGCGACAATGAAGAGCAGCAGATAGAGATAGCTATACGGAATTTCTTGATTGATTATACGGAGAAAGAAAAAATGATGCCCTAGCTTTACAAATGAATGAATCCATTTCATGATTTTCCATGTTTCTAAGACCTAATTAATTTACAAGTTTCGTCGAGTCAAGAAAGAAATAGGACACCATTGACTTCACTGAAACCCAAGTTTCATTCATCTCTAGACATTATGAAAGAGGGATATGAAGTTTGATGCTTGAATGGTCTTGCTGCTTTTGCCCTAAAATCTGTTGAAAATCCCAGAGAACAGAGCTGGGGGAAGATTGATTGAATTTGCATCTTTTCTGAGATGAAGCGTGGTTTGGTTTTGGGTAACGATTCTATGTTTTCTCAGAACCGAAGACATTTTATACAATGGAATTGACCGAACTGAGCTCTGACTTTGACATTTTCTTATTTGCAGGAATGCTTCCAGAAGTATGACCAATTTCAATTATATGGTTCTTTTTGAATTTTCAACAATACAAATTGTAGCAAACGAGACTCCTCATCTTTTCTCTTTCGTAATGGTTGAAAAGCTTGACAATGAAGATTTTGTAGACAATATTGCAGGTATTTCTTGTAGTCCTGATGCTTCTCATTGACTATGTTTAAATATAAATAAATGCGAAATGCTTCTCTCCATGAACGCACTTTCCATAGGAAGTATGAATATTTTATTTACATGGATTAAATAACCTTATCGTTAAATTTGTATGTTTAGTTTTTAACTTTAGTTTGAGAAAGGCGGAACTTGGTGAGTTTTGGATGGAAATTCCACCTGCAATTTTTATTAAATTGATTAATGACATCGAATGCTATATTTGGAATTCGTAATAATGTAGTGTATAAGATCAAACTTCTTATAAAATAAAGGAAATAAACGAAGCAAAGGATCAGTTGTTTAGGCCAAAATTTGTATCTTGTTGGTCAAACAATAGACTAATCATGTTCAATACGATCATTCCAAGTCCTAACAGATTTAAATATTTGATAGATCTAACTTAAAACCCAAAATCTTGTGATGATGTTTCTGCAATTCTTTCTTCCTCTTGTTTTGTTTTTCATTGCCAGAGTTTGTGCCATCTCGCCTGTCTTTGTCGGCCATTTCTGCTTGTATGATAGTGGAAACTTCACCAGCAACAGTACATATAAGACCAACCTCGATCATGTCCTCTCCTCCATTGCCACTGCCAAAGATACTGGCAATGGCTTTTACAGTTTTTCCTATGGGCAAGACTCAGACAAAGCCAATGCTATTGGCCTCTGCCGAGGTGATGTGAAGTTTGATGTATGTCAAAGCTGCCTCATTGACTCTATACATCTTCTGAGAAAGCTATGTCCTCAGCAGAAAGAAGCAATTGGGTGGTTTGACAACTGCATGCTTCGCTATTCAAGCCATTCCATATTTGGTGTGATGGATACTCTACCCAAAATCTTCACGTGGGCGACACTCAATATAACAGAGGAAGCTCTGTTCAGCCAGAAGTTAAAACTGTTGCTGGATAGCTTGAAAAACAATGCCTCTTCAGGTGGTTCTCTAAAGAAGTATGCAACTGGAAACGTAGTTGCACACGGGTTGTGGACAATATATGGGCTCTTGCAGTGCACACCTGACCTGTCTCAGCTACACTGTGATCAGTGCTTAGAGTCAGCGTTACAAGAAATCCCACCATGCTGTATCGAAGGAATGAAAGTTTTTTTACCCAGCTGTCATGCCAGATATGAGCCGTACCTCTTCTTTGAGCCTTCTCCTAAGTTGCGACCACCACTGCCACCGCCACCACTATTAGTATTTACTCCTTCAACTAGTACCATGTCTACAGAGGGTATGGTTAATGCTTATGTCACTTTTGTCCTTTTCAATACTATATTTTGTTTTTTCTCATGCTTTCAAGAATCCCGCAATGTATTTGCAAAAATTGAATAGTACATTCTCAAGATAAAAAGGCTTAGTGATTTTAACAAATAGTTCAAGAATTTAGCTTCCAGAGATGCCCCTTTTTCAGGAAAGAAGTTCAAAATACGAAGTGTCATTGTGATAGTTCTTCCAACTGTGGCGCTTTTGGTATTATTGACCACCGGGATCTATATCTTTTGGAGATCCAGAAAGTTGAGGGAAAGACTTGAGAGTAAGATTATTTTATTTTTGTCCCAGACTAATGCTTTTTTCCCCCCTTTTTTTGTGGGTATAATTATCTTCTTGAAAGTATGAATTGCTGTTAAATCTCCCGTCACTACACTACTTGTGAAGCTAGTGATGGTGATATTAACTCAATGGACTTCTTGCAATACGACTTTAAGACGATCAAGGATGCAACAGATGACTTTTCAACTGCCAATAAACTTGGACAAGGTGGATTTGGTATCGTTTATAAGGTAATTGAACAGAAATAGAACACGACTGTAGCATTTTGTCCCGTCAGGATAGACGAATTCTAATGTTTTTGTTTTGCTTTTTATCTTTCAGGGTAAACTTCTCAATGGACAAGAAGTGGCTGTCAAAAGGCTAGCACGAGGATCTCAACAGGGAGACCTTGAATTTAAGAATGAAGTTTTATTGCTTGCTAAGTTGCAGCACCGGAATCTGGTTCGACTTCTAGGTTTTTGTTTCGAGAGAAGTGAAAGACTTCTGATCTACGAGCTTTTACCTAATTCAAGCCTAGATTGTTTCATATTTGGTACTTTTCTGCACTTTGTTCTATTTTCTTGGGCATCATTTTGTAAACTTCCTGGTAACAAAAAAAAAAGTACGCATTATCGTTGCTTTTAGTAGCTAAGCAAGCCATATTCTTGTTAAATGAAAATGTAGATCCAATGCAGCGCCAATATTTGGATTGGCCAAGACGTTACAAAATTATAGTAGGCATAAGTCGCGGCCTCATGTATCTCCATGAAGATTCTCGATTCAAAGTCATCCATCATGATCTTAAAGCTAGTAATATATTATTAGATGCAGAACTAATTCCAAAAATTAATGATTTTGGAATGGCAAGATTGTGTTCGTCCAATCAATCCAATGGTGATACAAGCAAAATTAAAGGAACATAGTAAGTCCCTTTTGCTCCTTTTTAAAAGTCAAGTAATTGAATTCTCTTAAAAAATTAGCTTCTCTTAGGAAACTCAAACAATTATTGAACTTAAATGTATTTATTTCTTTCAAAGTGGATACATGGCCCCAGAGTATGCATTGTATGGGCATTTTTCAGTAAAATCAGACGTGTTTAGTTTTGGTGTGCTTCTTCTGGAGATAGTGAGTGGCCAAAAGAACGGTAGATTTCAAGATGGTGAAAATATAGAGCATCTTTTGAGCTATGTAAGTACTAATATTCTTAAGGGACATCATTTACTTCTTTTCCTACAAATGTAACACAATCTTGCCAATGCAGACATGGGAAAATTGGACGAAAGGAGCAGTTTCAAATATCATAGACCCAATATTGAGTAGAACTTGCATTGACGAAATCATAAGATCCATTCATATAGGGTTATTATGCGTTCAAGAAGATGCAGATAGCAGACCAACCATGGCTTTAGTTGTTCTCATGCTGAATAGCAACTCCTTCACTCTTCCTGCACCAACACGGCCTGGATTTTTGCTGTATAGTAAATCATCAAACATTGCACAGAAATTTAATTTCTCAGAAGGGTCTCAATTTAGCCTATCTGCGAGCATTTGTATTGAAGAAGAATCATCAAACCAGTTTAACTTATATTCTAGAGTCTTGGAATGTAGAAACACAGCCTCAACTTAACATTTATGTAAACAGGCAATACTGACCTTTTCATGTGCATAAATCTTTAGTCCATGTCTATACAGTACAGAGTAAAAAAGAAAAAATAAAAAAACTGTCCATGTATATTAGTTTATTTTTTAATCTTTCATTTTTAGTTTGAATAACCTGAACTTCATCATTGTTTTAATTTAGAACTTTTAACGCGCTCTATCGTCTATCCAACTTCTCTCCATTAGCTGAACTTGTGATTTTCTATCAAGAAATACGAATAACTCTTAAGGTATTTCTGATCGAGACTTTTAAATGCTGATATTGAGAAAATATCCAGTCTCAATTTTAAGGTGACGTGGATTGAATGTCGATATATATTTCTAAAAAAATTATTGATGAAAAAATTTAAGTTAACAAATAAGTATATCGCATCATATAGCATTTAACTTTTGATTTAGTTGAAAAAAGCTTAAATTACAAGTTTAGTCCATGAACTTTGAGGTTTGTTGTCTACTGGATATTTGAACTTTTAAAAATGTCTAATAAGTTCATAAAATTGGTGAAACTAATTGGATTGGGCACTGACTTTTTGACATTTTCTTGTTTGCAGGTAAGGTAAAATTCCCAACCAAATGGTCCATTTGAAACATGCAGCAAAATATGGCTCTGACCTTGGCAAAAGATCGACAATGAAGAATCTTATAGCCAATATTCTACGTATTCAAGCATTCCATTATCTTTCCAATGATTACAATATTATGCTTCTCTCGTCTTTGAAAGTATAAGAAAAACTGGTCATCCTAAGTTGGTTGGAAATTCTATGTGCGAGTTATTAAGTTGACTATTAACCACTGTTGTTAAGCTATATTAGGAATTTACTAATAAAGTAGATCATACAATAAAAACTCTATTAAAAATTTAAAGAAATGGAAAGTCACAGCCATAAATCAAAGTCCAAAGGCTAATTGTTTAAATATTTGATAGATTTGTGTTAAAAGGGAAGCTCCTATATGTTATGGATTTTTGTAACTTTTCTGTTGTTATAGCCAACATTATATGGCATTCCTTCTTCCTCTTGCTTTGTTTTTCTTTGCAATAATTTGTGCCACCCAGCAAATCATGGTCAACCATGTCTGCATGTATGAAGTAGGGAACTTCACCAGCAACAGCGCCTATAAGACCAACCTCGATCATGTACTCTCCTCCATAGTCACTGTCGAAGATACTGGCAATGGCTTTTACAATTTTTCCTATGGTCAAAGCTCAGAACCAGCCAACGTTATTGGGCTCTGCCGAGGAGAGACACAGCCTGATGTGTTTCGAAGCTGCCTTAATAACACACTATATATTTTCTCACACATCTATGTCCTAAGCAGAAAGAAGCAATTGTGTGGTATTTCTCCTTCCGCTGCTCAAATCAATCCTAATTCCTTTCCCCTAATTTCATGAATCGTTCTTCAATTCACCCATAACGTATCGAATTTGTGCATTTGTGCTCGAGCAATCCTTTGTTGTATGATTCTCTGTAAAACGTTGTTTCATGGCAACAACAAACCAAAGAATTCCATTGACGAACTGAAGAACCTGTTTACCAGCTATGGACTGAGGACGACTTAATAGCTACACTGAACGGCATGATTGATGATGCGGCCAAGAAAGGTGACGACCAAGCATGACATATAAAATTTCGTTGCACGATCATCGATGTAACAAAGACCTGTTCATTTTATATAAGTAATCCTCGAGTCTTAGAACCCCATTGGACATCCAAATGTAAGTTGATAATCGACAGTTAGAGTCCTTTCAAGATGTTTGAGAGGGTATTTTGAGTTTGCAAGAAAGTTTCTGAAGCTAGGATTCGAGTTGACAATAAAATCTAAGAGAACAGTGAGCTGGAGGAAGGTCAAAAGTATTAGCCAACATGGAGTTCTACGGGAATAGGCCATCTGTCTTATAAAAAATGTGAGGTCTCTTGACTTTTTCAATACAGGATTTTCAACAAAAGAAGAAAAAAATTGTGTCTTGCTGAAATGAATCGACAATTTGGACTAGGTTTGCTTAAACACAACTACGTCTTGATGTCATGAAATATTAGATAATAATAACCGGTGACATTTTATTCCCCAACTGGACTGAACCCCGACTTTTGACATTTTCTTGTTTGCAGGAAGCTAAGAACCATATCCATATGATCCATTTGAAATTTGTAGCAAAACTGACTCTCGCACTAGCAAAAGCTTGACCAATATTAAAGTATTTCAGTTAGTCCATTAACTGATCAATGATTGATAACATTCTTGCATATTAAATGAATGTTCTTAAATAATTATGTTATTCTATCACTTTGGATTAAGAAAAAATGAGCTTTCTAAGTTGGTTGGAATATATTATTTATGTAGATCATATAATAAAGCTTCTATGAAAATAAACGAAAGTCATAGCCAAAGGTCATTAGTTTGAGGCATTCTTATCTCAATCTCATTGGTCAAAAGATAGACCAAAGACCTTCATTACGATCATTCAAAGTCCAAAGCCAAAGGCTAATACTTAAATATCTTGTAGAGATTTAACTTGAAATGGAAGCTTCTTTATGTTATGGTTTTTTTGGGTAATTCCTCTGGTGAGACAGCCAACATTACATGGAATTCTTTCTTCTACTTGTTTTGTTTTTCTTTGCAAGAATTTGTGCCACCCTGCCACTCTTTGTCAACCATGTCTGCATGTACGACGTAGGGAACTTCACCAGCAACAGCACTTATAAGACCAACCTCGATCATGTGCTCTCCTCCATTGCCACTGCCAAAGATACTGCCAATGGCTTTTACCGTCTTTCCTATGGTCAAAGCTCAGAATCAGCCAATGCTATTGGGCTCTACCGAGGAGATACGAAGCCTGATTTTTGTCGAAGCTGCCTTAACAACTCTATATATTTTCTCACACAGCTATGTCCTGAGCAGAAAGAAGCAATTGGGTGGTATGATAACTGTATGTTACGCTATTCAAGTCGTCGGATATTTGGTGTTATGGAAATTGAACCCATGTTCTTCATGTCGATGACAAACGACACTATAGAACAGGAAGAGCTATTCGTGCAGAACCTTTGGACATTGCTGGATAGTTTGAAAGATAATGCTTCTTCAGGTGGTTCTTTATGGAAGTATGCCGCTGGAGATATATTTTGAGAAGCGTTTGGGAGGATATATGCACTTGTGCAATGCACCTCAGATTTGTCTAAATTACAATGTGATGCATGCTTAAATTTGGCGTTTCAAAGAATTCCACCATGTTGTACTAAAACTTGGAGATATTATTCACCCAGCTGTAATGTTAGATATCAGATGTCCCTCTTCTTTGACCCTTCTGCTTTTTTGCTGCCAACACCACTGCTTCCTCCTGGCAATAATACCACTTCTTCAGGAGGTATGGTTTAAGGTTGTGTTCATTTTGTTTTTCTAATTAATTCAATAATTTTCTTTTCTCATGTTTTAAAGATCGTTTTCTTTGCTTAATTTTCAAAAACCAAAAACCAAAAACGAAATGATTAACAAACGGAGCCTTAGTTTTTTGTTTCTGAAAGAATGTGCTAATTCCCTCCCAATTTCTTTCAATAGTTTTTCATCTTTCGTAAGGAATTATTTGAGTTCTTTGGTCAACATGAGCATAGATCAACTGACATAAAATTTGTGGTTTGATTCCTCCACTTCACATATTGTCAAATATACATATATGTGTGTATGTATTTATGCATGTATATGAATATATTTTAGTTCTTCAATATATTTCAAAAAAAAGAAAAAGAAAAAGAAACCTTTTAAGTTTTAGCTTTCCAAAGTTGCAAAACATTTGTAAAAAGTAGGGGAAGGGGAATCTTTAGTTGGAACTTGGAAGTGGTGCTAGCTTAATTTTCATAAACCAAAAAACAAAGGAATATTAACAGAGATGTCAATTGTTTTCAGCAAAGAAGAATACCAGAAGCACTACCATTGTAATAGTTTTCCCATTTGTGGCTGTTTTTGTTTTAGCCGTCGATATCTTCATCTTTTTGAGATCCAGGAAGTTGAGGTAAAGACTTGAGAGTAAGATCATATTATTTTCTTCAAAGCTCAATGTTTCTTGTAATTATCATATTTGGAAGAGTAAAGTTCTACTAAGTTTCTCATTCTCGTGTCAACATACTACCTGTGATTTGTGAAGGTAGGGATGATGAAGTTATCCACACTTTCTTGCAATATGATTTGAAGACAATTAGAGAAGCAACAGATGACTTTTCTATTTCAAATAAACTTGGACTAGGAGGATTTGGTGTTGTTTATAAGGTAATGAATGAAATTGAACTATCTCAAAATGTCAAAGCATAGCATTTTGTTCCAACAGGGTAGAAGACTTCTAAGATTCTACTATTGTTTATGTATCTTCAGGGTAAGCTTTTCAATGGACAAGAAGTGGCTGTCAAAAGGCTAGCTCAAGGTTCGCAACAGGGTGACTTCGAATTTAAGAATGAAGTTTTACTGGTTGCTAAGCTGCAGCACCGGAATCTGGTTCGGCTTCTTGGCTTTTGCTTTGAGAAAAACGAAAGGCTCCTCATCTATGAGTTTTTGCTTAATTCAAGCCTAGATCATTTCATATTCGGTAACCTCTTTGCACTTTGTTCTATGTTCTTAGGCATCATTTCATAAACTTTCTATCCAGTTAAAAGTCCGTTCACATTTTGAGTTCACTTTAAAAAGCAGTCATAAATGAAAATGTAGATCCCATTCAACGTCAATATTTGGACTGGTCAAGACGTTACAGAATTATAGTTGGCATCAGTCGCGGACTCATGTATTTGCATGAAGATTTTCTATTCAAAGTCATCCATCATGATCTTAAAGCTAGTAAAATTTTATTAGATGCAGAACTAAATCCAAAGATCACTGATTTTGGAATGGCAAGGTTATGTCCAGTCAATCAATCTCTTGGTGATACTAGTAAGATTAAGGGAACATAGTAAGTTATAAAAACTGTCAAACTCTATTATCTTCCAATTTCTGTATTTTCTTCAAAATGAGGTTGTCTTACATGATTGAGACAAATATTGAACATAATATTTCTTTTTTCAAGCGGATATATGGCCCAGAGTACGCACTCTACGGACATTTTTCTGTAAAGACAGATGTTTTCAGTTTTGGTGTTATTCTCTTGCAGATCGTAAGTGGCCAAAAGAACAGTTGCTTCCAAGATGGTGATAGCACAGAGCATCTTCTAAGCTATGTAAGTGAATATTTTTTAAAAGATGTGTTTTTTCTCCCTTACAAAGTTTAACACAAATTTCCCAATGCAGACATGGAAAAACTGGATGGAAGGGAATGCCACGGCCGACCCAGTACTAGCCAGAACTTGCATTGATGAAATTGTGAGATGCGTCCATCTAGGATTACTGTGTGTTCAAGAAAATGTAGATAGCTGACCAACCATGGATTCAGTTATTCTCATGCTCAATAGCAACTCCGTCACTCTACCTGTACCTTTGTGGCCCGGATTTTTGCTGCAGAGCAATACCTCAAACTTGCCACAGCATCTTGATGATTACACAGAAGGATCGCAGCATAGTCTATCTGAGAGCTCTTATGTTGAAGAAGAATCAGCAAACCAGTATTCGGCTATTGATATTGAAGCTTACTAGTGTCTTGGGAGGGAGGTAACAACGTCAAATTAACATTGTAATCTTCATAAAGCTTAAAGTTCTTGTAACATGTATATTCTTTTTCTATTTTCAATTTGAATATTCTCACCTTCATAATTGTTTTAATTTATCATAGTTGCGTACCTTTTTTTCCAATTTTCCCAGCATGATTGAACTTATAGTTTGCTGTCAAGAATAATTGAACATGGTTGTGTGACAATTATGAATTTTCATTAATTATAATGCATAGTCCAATAGAAATTTCAAAATGAGTCTGATATATAAAAGGGAATGACTGAGAAGAAGCTCAAAACCAGGCAGCCATGGCATTGTACCTTCTCCCTTCTCTTCTGCTATTAATGGCCAAAGCTAGTGCTCAGCCAAACTTCATCTCTCACTTCTGCTTATACAAAACTGGTAACTTCACACCCAACAGTACCTTCAAGGCCAACCTTGACCATGTCCTCTCCTCCGTCACCATCAATGGAAAGCTCGACAATGGCTTTTACAGATTCTCTTATGGACAAAACTCAGATGTAGCTAATGCTGTTGGTCTTTGTCGACCAGACATTAAGCTTGACGCTTGTCAAAGCTGCCTCAATGACTCTATTCGCCTCCTCACTAAGCGCTGTCCTACCCAAAAAGAAGCAATTGGATGGTATGAAAATTGCTCCTTGCACTACTCAAGTACATCTTTGGCCAATCAACTGTATATTAGTCCAATGTTCAGGACTCGGTGGACAAAAATCGCAACGAACACAGATCAGTTCATTCAAAGGTTAAGAATCTTGTTGAATAGTCTAAAAAACAACGCTTCTTTTGGTGATCATGGTTCTCTACACAAATATGCAGCTGGAAATATGTCAAGTTCAGAGCTGGAAACAACATACGCCCTTGTTCAATGCCTGCCTGATTTGACTCCACAACAATGTGATCACTGCTTATCCTCCATTTTCAAGAAACTCCCAAGTTGTTGTAGCCAATCTGCTGGGGTTTTTACCCCCAGCTGCATGGTGAATTATAAACCAACCCGCTTCTTTGATTCTGCAACTGGTGATGGGCCGTCTCCCTCGTCGACCGTTCACAAATCTCGTGCAGTAGGTACGTATGTTTCCTTTCGTTTATCTTCACAGAACAATGTGAATTCTAGGCATAACTCAGGTTTTTGCAGGGAAAAAGAATGGGAAGAACAAAGTTCATATCGTGATCATAATGGTTTTGTCAGTAGCTTCTTGCTGGATTTTGATAATCTGCATCTACATGTTTCTGCAATCCAGGAAGATTGAGGAGAGAGTTGATAGTAATTAATCTCTTTTTGTGTTATATTCAATTCATTATATTATATTACTTCAAAAAAGAAGAGAAAAGAAATAAAAGGTTGACTTTGATTCCAGCCATTAATCAAGTTCTTTCCCCTTTTTGTATGGAATTTTGACTTTTTTTTTTTTTTTTTTTTTTGCTTATAATTATTGTGGTTAACGTGGGGTTTATTTGGAATAAGGCTTCTTAAAAAATTCAATCAGGTTTATGAAAATTTGAATATGTTTTCCATGTTTTATATTCAATAAATAAATAAGTGCAATAGGAACTTTATGTTATAACATTAATTAATTACAGGTGTAAATTGGTTAAATAGAAGCATATGACTTCTGTAGCAAATAAATCCTTGAGTTCTGAAGACTTAATTATTCTTAGAATGATATTGATAAAGTATTGATGAATATGGAAATAACAAAAAAGTGTGGACCTAATCTATCGATCGATGTCTAGTTAGAGGTGCTTGAAATGATTAATATCCAAGATTTTGATGAAACCATGCAATCAGATAACTGTTGGCATTGTTCAAGTTCATAAATGGCCTGACCATTGTTACATTATTTTGTTTTTGTAGAAAATCATATAAATACTTATTTTTCCCAAAAAGAAAAAAAAAATCTTGAAGGATGCAGGGAACTACAATGTTTCCAATTTCTTTCCTTTTGTGCATATTATCAATTATTCAATTAATAATATTCATTTACAATGTACATTTAAGTATTTATATGGTTTACAATGTACAATGTTTGTTCAAAAATAAATTAAATAATATATTAAGAGCATAAATATAGTTTGAAGGTTAGACTTTTAAAAATTTGAACATTTGGTTTCCGGAAACTTTTTTTTAAAAGTTAATATAGTTTTTTTTTTATTTTTTAACATCAATTTGAATTTTTTTAAAAAAACTAAATTATTTGTAATTTAATATGTTATTTTTAAATATAGCGGAATTAAAATATTTATAAAATATAAAAGTTAGAATCTTGATTATGTAGGCACATTTTTTTAATTTTTTAATTTAACTTTCGAAATTAGTTGAAAATCTGAGGGGTTGGTTAGTACCACAACGTAAGAAGATTCCTTTAATCTAACGGTCAGAAATTGTGCACCCTCAGATATCGCGCCTAATTCTCGTTCTTAAAGACCACTGAGCTTTTGATGCGTAGTCTTTTTGTTTCTGATCAAACCCTAGCATTTCCAGGCCAAACAAACACCGATCTCCGTCTCCGACTATGGCTCCCAAACGCCCCTCGCCGTTGGATGAGCCTCCGGCAGCGTCTTCCTCCGAAGAAGAAGAAACCTCATCAGGCGAGGAAGAGGAAGGCGTTTCCAGAGACGGATCTTCCTCTGAAGAAGAAGAAGATGAAGAAGAAACTCAAGATCAGACTCAGACTCAGAAACCGAAGAAACCTTCTGCTCTTCCTTCTACTTCTGTTGTCGAGAAAAAACCTGCACCTAAGAAATCTGAACCTTCTACTAACTCTCAGGCTCAGTCTTCTTCCTCAGAGAGCGGATCCGGATCCGACACCGATTCGGATACTGAGTCCGGACGAAATGTCAAGCCAATTGCTTCTAAGCCAATGGAAGAGACTCCGAAGGTGAAAAAGCCCAGATCCAAGCCTTCTGCCTCAGCTTCGCCTGCGAGACCGTCTTTGAAGAAGCCTGGTGAGACGACAAGAGATGCAAAACGGCCGAAGAAGAGTTCTGAGGCTGACGCTGATGATGGGGTTGTGGCGGAAGACGATTCCAAGAAATCTGTTGACGAGTCCAAGAAGCTGTTTCAGAGACTATGGAGTGAGGACGACGAGATTGCTATACTGAACGGTATGATTGATTATTCAGCCAAGAAGGGTTCTGACCCATCTTTGGATATGAATGCATTTCATGATTTCATCAAGAAATCTCTCCATGTCGACGTAACCAAGGCCCAGTTAATGGATAAGATACGTCGACTGAAGAAGAAATATAGGAACAATGCAGATAGAGGGAAGAAGGGTGCAGACCCAACGTTTTCAAAAGCCCACGATCTGAAAGGGTTTGAACTGTCGAAGAGAATATGGGGCGGCGAAGGAATTCTTCGAACTCCGGCTGTGGAGCAGCTCAAGCCAAATGCTAATGGCACTCCAAAGAAGAATCAAAGAGGTAACACCAGTAAGTCACTGGCTTCACTGAAAGCTGAGTTGCTTCCTTCTCCAGATGCACTGAAGGAGGATGATAAGATGAAAGTCGATGATTGCGAGGCTCCTTCAGGTTGCATGGATGGTTTTGTTGCGTTTGAAAGGTCTTTGGGTGCTGTTGGTTTGCCGGAAAGTTTTTTGAAGCCAGGATTAGAGTTAATAGGGCAATCCAAGAGAACAGAGCTGGAGGAAGAGTGGAAAAAATTGCATCTTGCAGAACTTGAGCTTTTTCTGAAGAAGACGGAGTTGATTAGGGACCAAACAAAGTTGATACTGGACGCGTACAAGTCATCTAGCAAGTAAGGAATTGAAGTTTGGACAAGGGTATAACTCGTCAGCTTCCAGGTTGATAATTGAGAGCTCAATTTTATTCATGTTGTTCGTTGTTTCTGTCTAGGATTTACTGATTGTTATACTTGTAGTTTGTCTAATTCTATGAATATTCTCGAGACGCTAGGGTGAGTTATTACAGACTATGCTTAAACATCTACTTCTGTTGGTGAATCTCTGCTATAAATATTTGGTGTTTGTGTCAAATCTTCTAGTGATTTTTGAATTTTTTTTTTTCTCCTAAGAACGACTGTTTATATGTTCTTCATCATTGTTAAACAGGTATCTTGCTGTCTTATTACTTTGGTATGGATGGTTATTATATCATTCAAGAAATTTGTAGGACATTTATTTTCATTTTTGTGTTTGGAAATTGAAGATCGTGAACATATTATGAGATTCTATATTATTTAATTTGAGTTAATGAGAAAATCCCATGGAGGTGTAAATTACGGTTCTCTTGTTGTGGATGAATTCTTCGGTTAGGTTCTGAATGGGATATGCATATTTTGGAATAATTGCATGGAATTGTTTTATTGATGTGTTTTTTTATTGTCTGCAGATCATGAACTTACGAACATTTTACAACTTTGCGTTTTCTTTATGTACAAAACTCTTGTGAAATGGTTAACGAACAGATTCTTCTAAAGGTAACTTTAAAAAGTTCTGTCCAAACAAAATTTTATATTAAAAAAAATTCTATGTTTTGTTCAAACAATCCATTATAGCGTGTCATTTCCAAATTTCATATTACTAAAGTACTTGTAAAATAAAATTTCTTCCTTTCTTCAGAGTTCTTGAACCAAGATAATGCATATTTGACCAACTCCGAACACGAGGGATATCATTTAATATTTGCAAGGAGAGAACAATTTCCTGAATCTAGTATCTAGCTACGAATTGAAGTAACATGCAGAATTTGAAAACAGTCCATTGCACAAAATCTTACGGCTGAAGAATTGAAGAAGAAAGTGAAGTTCATTGATTGCATTTTTTAGGAGAACATGAAGATCGAAGAGCTAAACATGGCCTGCAGCTCCGGCAGGATTCCCCTGTGGTGGTGGCTTTGTATCCTCTCTTTGTCCAGCTGTAACAGAAACATAATAAGCAACCGCAAACAGGCCGTGCACGAAGCACACAATCCCCCCTATAGACAGTAGTTGATTGTGTGCCAGTCCGCATGATTTTCTCGACCTTGTGTTATACATCGCCCCAGAGATAAGCAAGGAGAATCCAACAACTAGCGCAATCCTGATGTAATTGTCATTCAAAAACATTAGATTCAACAAGGTTTGGATAATGTCACAAGTCTATTAGAACTTTAGGAGATCTCCAAAATTTCATTGCAACTTTGAAAACTAAAGGATCGAACTTGAAACGAGGGATAGTAAGGCTGTTACCATGCAAATACGAGCGAACCCACAGCAAGTTGCTTGTTAGCGGATAATCTATTGTATTCTTGGGCAGATCGAACGAAAATGCACCCACCAACAAGGTTGGCAATGGCGTGAGCAAGGGCAAGCAGTATGGCTGCAGCCAAACCTAGCTTGAAAGCGTTGTAGCTTGGGTCTTTACACTCAAATATCCACATTTTGAAATGGTTCACCTGTCCAATAGTACATAATAAGTTTGGAAAGAAAAAAAAATCATATCCATAACAAAAAAATAATAAAATCAGTACATAATTTTCATTCCAGTTTTCGTATACCTTGTTTTGAGCTATTTCAGCTTGAATTCCAAGAATTCCTGCTGTAACATCCAAAATAATAATCAAGAGGCAGACAACAATACCGTAAGTTTTCTTCATTTCGGCAGAAACAAATGGAAGAAGCTCAATTGAATTACGTGAAGAAAGAGGTTGATGAGAAATCATAGGCAAGAACTGTAGGCTTTGTCAAGAAAGCTTTATAAGTGGTCTAGATTAAGAGGAGGGAATACGAATAAAGGGAAAGCCAGCTTGTAGGCTAATAAACTTATATGTGTGATGCCTTAGATTTAGCTGAGGCGACATTGTAAAAGTTTCTTTTCTCCTCTAAAATTTTTTCCCTGCGTCTTCCTTTTATCTTTAGATGCTGATTCTTGTCACAGGGTGCAAGGAAAGTTGGGCATCTCCAGCAGGGCAGGGTGAGTTCCTTCTCTGACTGCCTCCTAATCTTTTTCTCACCTTCTTCAAGCTTTTTAATCCATCAAAAAGCTCTTTGGAATATAACACAGTTAAAAGAACAGGGTTTCTTTTCTTTTTTATCCCACTGTTTGTGTTGGAATCATCATCAATAGAACTTATGAGAGTTCTGACTTATGGGTCGAGTTGGAGAGTGGTTTGATTTCATGTCATTATCACAATGGCGCAATGACTTGTGATTCAAAGGCTACGCATTATACAGACTACAAGTATGTAGGAAAATATTTGATTCAAAGGCTTCGCATTCATCCACATTACTTATAGGGCCAAACTTCATTTGCTTATTTGATTAAGTTCTGTACTTTATCCGCAGACAAAAGTTGGAGAACAGCACGAGTGCGAGATTCTGCTTGGTCGAGAGATGAAGCCAAGTAGAGGAGGAAGGGATCATCTGCTGGAGTTTAGCAATCACTACAGAAATTGATCGGCCAAGTATTGGTTTTGATTTCTTTGCTCCATCTCTTTTCTCTTGTGGGACATGTTGAATTTGCTCGAGACTGTTTACGGCCATTGATGATTCTAGCTTGAATTGTAATCTGCTGTCCCATGATGAAAAATGTCTCTGCAACTTGTTTGAACTGTGTTTGATCGTTTAAGGAAAGTGGTGGCAGTGTATGTAGTTGATTATGTTCCTCCATTGTTGTCATCTTGTTTCTTGCGTTTGGAAAATGGCGGCGGGAGTTCACTCCAGAAAAATCATTGTATTTTTCAGATATGAAGAGAAAATGACATTGCAAAGTAGGAAAGTTGAAAACGATGCAGAATCAAAATAAAGCAAATTACTTTTTGCGGAGAAAACTGCATCCAACCCCATTAATTCCTTTACATAATTCGTTTTATGGGTGTTTCAAGATAGGAAAGAAGTTGGAGAAGATTAGGGAAAAGGGTACCAGAAACAGAAGGATTTTGATGAGAAAAATTGGTTTTAGTTTCCTTTCTAAACTGCAGTGGCAGACAAATTCAATGGATTCTCAGAAGATTGAAGCCATTAAATAGCGACTAGAAGAACAAAAAAAAAAGGAAGAAAGAGGAGTTTCAGTGAAAGATTAACACTGTAGAATGCCAGAAGTTTGGTGTACTCTGAAGAGATCATTATCCTGCACCAAATCATTCCTTTGTGATGATGTTCATGAACCAGAACCGATTAGAGATTCAAACTCCAAGGAAAGACCAGAACGAGATTCATCTGGATGTTTAAGGTCTAAATCTAACCTAAGAGACATCATTTGTGGTAGCAAAAGACACTCACAGAAGCCATCGCCAAGATCGAGCTCGAGATCAATGGTGATGAGTGAAGTTCTCCACACCATGATCCATGAAATTGAATCCCAAATTAAAAGAGATAACTTCTTTGTTCCTCATGAAGAAAAACCCCGTCTTAAACTCCACAAAATTTCTGTTACAAGAAATAGCCATGCCTATTCTGCAACTTCTCATACCCTATTCAATGATGGCTACGAAATGATTTGCCAAGAATGTGGTGGGGTTTTTAAGAACTCGGATGCACTGGAGTCACATCATCTTTCCAAGCATGCCGGTAATGAAAGATTAAACTATTTCCTCTGTTTCTCAAACTCTTCAAATTGTAGATTATAATAGATTAGTTTTGATGTCGCAGTGAAAGAATTATTACAGGGGGATTCATCAAGGAAAGTGATAGAACTAATCTGCAAGAGAAATTGGCAAATGTCAAAATCCCATCACATTGAGAAGGTTTTCAAAGTCCACAACTCCCCAAGAACTCAGTCTCTGTTTGAAGAATACAGAGAAATGGTGAAAACCAAAGCGAGAGAACTGCAGAATGAAAACCCACGTTGCTTAGTCGATGGAAACGAGCTCTTGAGGTTCCATGGCACAACGATTGCTTGCTCATTATCGGCCGCCGATGGTTCTCAGATTCTATGCAATTTACTGAACTGTGGAGTTTGCCAAATTTTAAGACATGGGTTTAATGGCGCGTATACTTGCGCAACGAGTGGAAAAGCCTTTGAAGGTATTGCGATGAATGAAGACGATGTGAGGTTAAGAAGAGCTTTAATGGTGTGCAGAGTGATTGCAGGGAGGATTGAGGAAGATGAAGAGAATGATGATTCCAGGTTGGGTTCGTCGGGTGGGAAAACGGGTCGGAGTTCGAAACGGGAAGAGCTTTATGTCTTCGATTCTAAAGCTGTACTTCCTTGCTTCGTGGTAACTTTCAAACGGTAATTACGAAATATTATTAGATGCGATTTGAAATACATTTAATTATTTTAAGCTTAAAATACCATTTTGCCCCTTTTTGTAGGTTGGACAATTTTTGTTTATGTAATAAATTTTGAAGTTAGTCTTCCAAATTAAATTTTATAATAAAATATAATATTTACAAAATTTATAGCAAAAATACAAAACAAATAATTAAAAAAATCAATTACATTCGATCAAAATGATATTTTAATCGTGTTTCTACATCTTTGGATGTAAAACTATCGACTACATTATAATAGTTTTGTAATTTTTTGTAGATTAGAAGTATGGATAATTTTATAGAAAAAGAGAAAGCAAAATGTAATGAAATGAACCTAAAAGAAAAGTTTGTCGAAATCAAAGTTAGAAATAAAACAAGGGAGTAACAAGTAATTGAGAAAAAATAAAAAAAAAAAGATGGAAAAATATAGTAAAAAGGTTGGAAAGTGATGGATGAAGGGAGAAGAAAATGGTTGTTTTTGAAGGTCCATAATCATGGCTGCACCCATTGGAATGTCCAGCCCCTTCCCACACCCATGGCTGCTATTTTTTTTTTTTTTTTGGCATTTTCATTGCTAGAGTAGTGACTAGCGAGTGAGTGGCATGGGAGGCATTGGAGATAAGCAAATGATCTATTGATTTACAAAAGAAAATACTTAGGTGATTTATGGGCTGCACCTACGTGATAGTTTCTATTTAAAAAAAAAAACTAAAAGTATAGAATTAGTCATGTTGTATCTAATTATTGTTCTTTACAAAATCTTTTTTATGCCCACACAATTTTCAATCATGAGGAGATAATTTAATTTGACTTACTGAATTATAAAAAAAATTCATCTCCCAAAATTGTAAAAAAATTCTAACACATGAAAATACAATTTTATATTTTTTTAATATAACAATTGTAGAATGAGAAAATTAAACCTCTAATCTTCAGGAACAAAGTTATGCCAAAGTTGAAAAAATTGAACCTCTAATCTTCAGGGACAAAGTTATGCCAAAGCCGAGGTCCGCGTAACATTCTGCATTCTATTTCTATATTAAAAATTTGAGTTGCAAAGGTCAATTCTATGTTATGTTTGAGTTTATCATTGTTTTCTTCAATTTAGTTTAAAACGTTACAGATTAGTACGATATGGCTTTCCCACGTGGGCCATTTACAAAGGTGGAGGCCCATATTCGAGGCCCAGTTACGTTTATCCAGTATCTACAATGAAACGGCGTCAATTGAGCCGTCAACAATAGACTTGGGACACGGACACCACATTCTATACGGCGTCGTTGGGAGTCCTTCACCTTTCCGAAATACTTCGTCCATGGCTCCATAGTCGTCGTTACGGTCGCTCGGTTCTACAAGTTCCTCTTTCCAATACCCACTTTTTCATCCTTCTGGTTCTAAAGTCTTAACTCAATCAATTTCCAGTCTGAGAAAACTGGGAAGGAAAATCGAAGATCTTCGAAGCGGTGGCTTTAATCAAATCTTTCATTTATTTGATATCGTTCCGATTTTTATTACCTCCGTAGCCGAGATGTTGGAGAAGATCGGATTGCCGGCTAGGCCATCTCTACGAGGGAACAACTGGGTGGTGGATGCTTCTCATTGTCAAGGATGTTCGTCTCAGTTCACCTTTATCAATCGCAAGGTCTTATTTCTACTTTTGATATTTGGTTTTTTTCACTCCATCTTTAAATTCTTCTTTTTTTCTTTTGAAGCACGGTGTGTGTAGGTCATCATGATAGTATCCTCTAAAACATCTTACTTAATTCTATTCTGCTCTGCTGTGTGGGCGATTCTTTTTTTCTTTTATTCCTCTAAGTGGACGGTTTCTTTGCATAAAAGTGTAAGGGATTGTCTTGGTTTTTATTAGACAACAGCACTAGGGCTAAAATCAAGATGACTGATGAATCATGATAGGGGTTCTCTAATGAACAAGGCTAGATTCTTAATAAGGAATTCAAATTTTTTATTAAAATTTAAACGCTGTATAGATTATTGAAGAAATCTGATACCACTTGTTAATTATTTTGATACGTATGCATTCTGGGTTTTCAGCATCATTGTCGGAGGTGCGGGGGAATATTTTGCAACAGTTGCACGCAGCATAGAATGGTTTTGCGTGGACAAGGTGATTCTCCTGTGCGCACATGCGAACCTTGCAAGAAGCTAGAAGAAGCTGCAAGGTTTGAGCTTCGGCATGGACACAAAAGCCGAACTGGAAGAGGTATGAGTATATCAAGAAGCCAATTGTTCTACGAGTTTTTTTTTTTCTTTTTTAATCAGTGTACTTCCGTAATTAAATTTGTGTAAGTATGTAATTTGAATTAAGACCTTCAAAAGGTGAAAAGTTTTTTTCATCTGATGAGTTTCCTACTCCTTTGAAAGTCGAAAAGTTTCTTCATTTGAGCAAAAAAGATGAATCTGGTGGAGTGATAACTGAGAGGTTTATTCCAGCTTTTCCCCTTCATTATTCTTGCAAGTTTGGTTCTACACATCCATCCACAATGGTTCAAGTTAAACTTCGATTTACTTCAAGCAAGTATCCCGCACAGGTTTGGTTCTGGCCTCAAAGGTGAACTGCATTTCTTCTAAGAAGTCTTCTCCTTCACGTAGTTTAAATCAGTCGGTTATCTTTGTTTCAAATTCAAAGGCCAAGTTTGTAAGAGGTGTTCCAGATAATTCTCCTAAAAATAATCTCTTCTCAGTATAATTCGAACAATGATTTGTCTCCAGTGTAAGTAGCAAAGATTTAGATGATATAGTGTTGGAGTCAGATTTTGAGGTTGTTTTTTCAGAAAAAAATATTGGGGAAGCTTTAGTTTGTCTATTTCAAAGATGAAGAAGGAAAGGTTGACCAGATTTCCAATTCCTGCTAAGTTTTCCTCCATTGTTGATGCTTGTGCTCTACAATTGTGTAAGATTCCTCTTCATTCATCCTTAATTGCTGGCGACAAATTATCTTTTCAGTATGAAGATCATCTCATGGAAAACGAAATGTCTTGCAGACAAATGTAATCGTGTGGCTTTAAAGAAAATTCTTAAAAATCAAAATCCAAAGTTGGTTGCTAATCAAGATACTAAAAGGGAAGAGTTTGATATAGTATTCATTAAGTCTTCATGGAGATTGAAGGAAATCGGGTGGTTTTGTGGAGTGATTGAAGATTTGTACTTTTCCTTTTACTCTTACTCTCATCAACAATTTTTTTTTTAATTTCAGATGGTATCATTGCCAAGTTTTCATGAACCAATATTCGTTTACTTGGAAAGATTACATCCTACTACTTCTGCATTTGCCTTACTCTTGGAAATTAAATATAGTACCTGTTCCCTTTCAGATTTGTCAATGGTTGGCTTAATCACGCAAGCTGGAAATTGAGTTGAGAAATTTATGGAGGGTTATATTTAACTGAAGAAAGACATCTGATTAAATATTATGAGGTTAACTGGTTGAAGTTAGGAGATGAGATTCCCAGCTTTTAGTCTCTTTTATCTTTTCATTTTATTAATAAAAAGTATTGTTTCCTTTTCACAAAAGAAAAAACTACAATTTGAATTTGGACGTGTTTAGGCTTTGTATAATTCACTGACATGAACTACTCTCTCTTTTGTGTATGTTAGGCTCAGAATGCATTCTTACCATGCCCACGTATAACTTCTGTCATTATTGATTCTGTTTTCTTGCTTTCTGTTTGTTTTTCTGAAAGAGTTCAATTGTCTCTGTTTATCGTGTAGGTAGCTTGAAATCAACAAAGCCTGAGGATGACATTTTGGCCGAGATTCTTGGTAGTGATAGAAAGGAATCATCATCTTCAGTGCAAGAATCAAATTGCAACAGTTCCACAAGTGGAAGGACTGTCGCTGGTGTACAGAGTTCAAATACTCAAGAGTTCGTAGACCTTGATGGGGAAGGAGAGGCATCCAGTAGCTTGACTGATCATCTAGAGAATAAAATAGAATCTAGCAGTCCGGAGCAATTGCGCCGGCAAGCTTTAGATGAAAAAAAGAAATATAAAGTTCTTAAAGGAGAAGGTAAATCTGAGGAAGCATTGAAAGCTTTTAAGAGAGGAAAAGAACTCGAGAGGAAAGCTGATGCTTTGGAAATTTCCATAAGAAGAAGCCGTAGAAAAGCTCTAACATCCAGTAATGCATGTGAAGACCAAAATATTGGTGGTCCTAAAGAATCTGGTAGGAAAATGAAGCCTAGTCCACAAAGTAGTAATGAAAAGCATGATCTTAATGCTGAACTCAGAGAACTTGGATGGTCTGATATGGATCTCCATGCTGAGGATAAAAAATCAGCTACAATGAGTTTAGAGGGTGAGCTATCTTCTCTTCTTAGGGGGGTCTCACAAAAGACCAAAGCTAAGGGTGTTCATAGCATTGATAATACCCAGGTTGTTGCTCACAAAAGAAAAGCTCTAATGTTGAAACGTGAAGGCAAGCTAACAGAAGCCAAGGAAGAACTTAAGAAAGCCAAAGTTTTAGAAAAGCGGCTTGAAGAACAAGAGCTCTTGGCTGGAGCTGAGGATGAGTCGGATGAGGAGCTATCTGCATTGGTGCGTAGTTTGGATGATAATAAGCATGAAGATATTTCATTTCAGTACAAGGAGAATCTCGAATTTGATCTTCATAACCTTCTAGGAGCTGCTAATACTATCATTTCTGACATCAACTTTGAAGTGACAGATGAGGACATGGAAGATCCTGAAATTTCTGCTGCTTTAGAAACATTAGGTTGGACTGAGGATTCCAATAACGCTGAAAGCGTTCAGCCCCAACCTTCTTCTAGTTCCAGGGATTCAATAAAAAGTGAAATAATTTCCTTGAAACGAGAGGCTCTCAATCAAAAGCGTGCAGGTAATATTGCAGTGGCTATGGAACAGCTTAAGAAAGCCAAGATACTTGAGAGAGACCTTGAAAACTTCGGATCTCAAGAAGATAGCCATGTTTTAGGCAGTGGCAGCGCTGAAACAGCAGAAGTCATGATTCCTAAACTTCCTTCGAAAAGTAAAGTAGCCATCCAGAAAGAGCTTCTTGCTATAAAGAAGAAAGCCCTGTCCTTGAGAAGGGAAGGAAGGTTGGACGAGGCAGAAAAAGAATTGAACAAATGCCAAGTCCTGGAGCACCAACTTGAACAAGCGGCTGAAGCTTCAAGGGGGAACGGCAGAGAGGTGGGTGTTGGGAGTAAGGATCCTCATTTGCTCTCTGAGGATCTCAATAAAAATTTGCTAGATGTGGAAGTGGTTGAAGATGTAACAGATCAAGAAATGCATGACCCTGAGTATCTTTCCGTTCTAAAAAATTTAGGTTGGAATGACGGAGGTGATGATTTGTTCCCTTCAAAGCCCTCTAAACAAGATGATTTGCTACATGTGGAACCAAGTGAGTCATCTGCAAATCATGCTCCTAAATACGCAGTTAGGCCACTAAGAAAAAAAGCTGAAGTCCAGAGAGAACTTTTGGGATTGAAAAGAAAGGCCCTCTCTCTTAGACGCCAAGGGGAGACTGAGGCAGCAGACGAAGTGCTGCTAAAGACCAAAGCTTTAGAGGCTGAGATGGAGGAGATAGAAAGTGGGGATAGAGTTAGAACTCCTGCCTATAGTGGGAACCAAGAGGACATTCACAAATCCTCTTCTGGAAGGTTGGTCGATCTAGGTGATGATTGTGATGTCACAGAGGAAGATATGAGTGACCCGTCACTACTCTCTGTTCTACAGAATTTCGGATGGAATGGTGATGATGTTGGATCAGTAATTAAGGTCAATCCAGTTAAAGAGGATGCAAAACCATCTGGTAACCAATCTTCTACAATCAATGTCGCTGCACCACAAAGTAGAAGTGAAATTCAAAGAGAGGTTTTAAATTTGAAAAGAAAGGCACTTGCCCTTAGAAGAAAAGGGGGCATTGATGAGGCTGAGGAAGTCTTGAGAAGGGCGAAGGTGCTGGAGATCCAAATGGATGAACTGGATACTCCAAAACCAAAAGGTGTGGTTGGTGTCACTGAGGATGACAAGTCTGAAGTTCTTGGAGCATTGGAAGGAGATGAGTTGCGAGACCGTGTGAAGGATGTGGAGGTACATAATGTATCGGCACAGATTGCAGACGGTCTGAAAGACGAAGTACCAGACCTGTCCATGGATTTAAAGTTTCCCAAAGGCAATTCAGTTCATTCCCGATTGCAGAATTTTGACCAATCTGACCGTTTACATTCTAAAGAGCGCCTAGCCTCATTCAGAGAAAGTACTTCAGGTAGAAATAGTTCTCTGGAAGATAAGATAGCTACTGAAGCTTTCAGTTCCAATTATCAACCTGGTGAGAATGTGAATACATATTTAACCTTAAATAATTGGATATTTCATGTAGGTAATGGACGACATGATGATCAATCAATCTCTCATTCCGATGTGTTGACTAATGTTGGCCTCTCCACAGAGTCTGGATCCCAGGCAATTTCTACTGTTACAAACAAAGATCATTTCAGCATCGTAAACCAAGACACTGTAGTTCATCATGAAGGGAAACAACATTACCAATCGGACAGCTTCTTTCAGGACTCTAATTCTCAGAGCAGCGTAAGTTCCCTTCGCCAAGAAGTTTCGGTTCGCAAGAAGAAGGCAGTTGCATTAAAGAGAGAGGGAAAACTGTCAGAAGCTCGTGAAGAACTTCGACAGGCAAAGTTATTGGAGAAATCTCTCGAGGAAAACGATGGTCAGGTTCAACTTACTTCAAAAAGTTCGTCAATTTCCTCAAACAATGTACCATCACCTGACCGTAAGGAATCTAGCACATCAACTGTAGAACAGAAACCATCACCTGACCGGAAGCAGTCTAGCCCATCAACTATGGAACAGAAACCACTGTCTGCTCGTGACCGCTTCAAGTTGCAGCAGGAGTCACTCAAGCACAAACGACAGGCTTTGAAATTTCGTAGAGAAGGTCGAACACAAGAAGCTGATGCAGAGTTTGAAAAGGCGAAGGCCATTGAAACTCAGTTAGAGCAGTTAACTGACTCTACAAAATCATCTGCAGGTGGAGAAGAGCGTGCAGGAGATGTAAGTGTTGAGGATTTTCTTGATCCTCAACTGCTCTCTGCTTTGAGAGCTATTGGTTTGGAAGATCCAACTCCGAGCATATCTAGAGGTCAAGAAACCTTAAAGCCACCACCAAAAATCAGCACTGATAAGATGGTAAATCCAGACTTAGAAAGAAGTCAATTGGAGGAACGTATCAAAGCAGAAAAGGTGAAGGCAGTAAACTTGAAACGCTCGGGAAAGCAAGCCGAGGCCTTAGATGCCTTGCGGCGAGCCAAACTGTATGAAAAAAAGTTGAATGCCTTGGTATCGAATTGAGAGCAAGTTGTGTGAGATATTGAATTCCTCTTTCAATTAATTCTTCATATTGGTCCATTGTCATTTGAAAATGTACCATCATTGATCTCAATTCATTCTCATGCTAGAATTGTGTCATAATTCTGTTAAGCCAGAATAATGAAATTATTATTCCATTAGATTCATTCTCATTCTGGTGCCAAGAGTTAAAAGAATCTTTCTCATTCACGATCCATAATAAATATATTTTTTAAAAAATTATTAAAAAAAAAATATTCAAGAAAAACACATTCAGATCTCTGTTTAATCAAATTTCCCCATTGAAAAAAAGAAAAAGATGGTGAATTTAACAAACAGGACAAAATTGAAGCCGAAGTCACAGAAGTAAAACCATCTTTTCAAGTGCTCCCCTGAGGCAATTTCAATTTGAAATTTAACCGATCGTTAGAATTGTAGAGCTCCACAAGGTCCTTTGCTTCTTCAATCTTGGAAACTTCAGCCAATCCATCAACCACACGCTGCACCTCCGTTGTATGAAAAACAAACCCATTATCAATGGCCTCCTTGCACAGCTGAAGTCCAGAATCAAAATCACCCTGCTCGCAAAGCAAGGGGAGAAGTGTCATGTAAATTGATGCATTTGGATTAACTTCATTCTCCTTCAATTTGTAATACAATTTTTTGGCTTCCTCCAAATCCCCATCTTCACAAAAGCCTTTAATCAGAATATTGTAACTGTGCACATCTGGCTTGATTGCCTTCTCCTCCATTTCAGCTAGCAACTCAATCCCATCTTGGATTCTCTTATCTAGAACCATTCCTCGCAACCTCGCATTGTAACTTATTAGATTGGGAGCAATGTTCTTGTTTTCCATCATAGTCCACATGCTTTCTCCATCTAAGAACTGACCCTTTCTATAGAGTGCAGTTAAAAGCGTATTGAATGTAACCAAATTTGGCTCCATTCCATTCTTCTCCATGGCATTGGTGAACAAGATGGCTTTATCCAAAGCGTCCATCTCGCAGTACGCATTGATAACAATATTATACGATGTCACATCTGCTTCTATCGAAACTTCCTGCGGTACCTCCCTAAAAATTGTTTCAACTTGATCAAATTCTTTGGAATTAACACAAGAAGCCAAAAGGGCATTAAAAGACTTAACAGTCCGCTCGCAGTTCAGTTCAGGCAATTCATCGAACAACTTGCGTGCATGAGAGAACATACCCGCTTTCCCATAGAGCTTAATGAGGCGGATCGCGAAACCTTCTTTTTTAATTTCCTCATACTTCTTCTGGGCTTCTATAATATCTTCAATCATGGAAAATTTTTTATGGATAGTAAGAAGGCGAACTGTAGAATCATAGATAGCGCTCTTGTGGCGGAAGCGTTCGGACTCGGAGTTCTTTAGGAACTTGTTAACGAGCTTTTGAAGACCTTGTTCGGCGGTGAGAGGAGTTGCGGCGGTGGATTTGTTGGATTTTTTGGTAGCTGAAGAAGGAGGCGAGGGGTTGGGTTTGTTGGATTTATTGGTAGCTGAAGAAGGAGGCGAGGGGTTGGGTTTGTTGGATTTATCGGTAGCTGAAGTAGGAGGCGAGGGGTTGGGTTTGTTGGATTTATCGGTAACTGAAGAAGGAGGCGAGGGGTTGGGTTTGTTGAATCTGGGTGTGGGGGAACGAGAATGGTTGAAGATGCCATGGAGACGACGGCAGAGGGAAGAGGAAGACATTTTTTCAACTGAAGAGAAACAGAGAGTCTAGGGTTTAGAGTCTGAGGTCAAAGGTGTGTAATAAGTAACGGGCTTTACCAAAACCCAAAACCACGGCGCTTTGGTTGTCTAATAGCCCACTTTTGTGTAATGCTTGAGCTCCCATAGATCCAACGGGGAATTTTTTTATGTGTAGCTTTAAAAATTCCCCTTTATATATGTTGTTAGTGTTACAATCATACTTTTATGTTCATTTATATCCTCTATAAATGTTGCTAGTGTTAAAATTATACTTTTATAAAATTAACAACTTTTTCGGAGTGTATTCACGTTAACTTGGATTGAGTTAAAGTTCGAGTTTTTAACTCAATTCAATATTCGACCTACCAATTTTACAAGTTGGTGTATTGAATAACTTGACTTCACCAATTTCAAGAGTGTCACTATTGAAGTTTACACCTTTATCAAGGAACTTCATTTTCTCCCCCCTCCTTCCCTTCTAATGTTTCCAATGATTCTACTCACCATTGCTAATTCCCTCAACAATCATCATTGGCGACATGCTTCAATGACCAACTTCAGTGGCTGAACTCTGACAACCACACATAGATACCACCATGATTACATCTTATAAGCTTCTCTACTTCTTTTTTTGACACTCAATGATTCTACCAACATGGCTAAGTCAAGGTCTAACTAATATTACTTACCATGTATAATAACCCTCCAAATATCTCCACATTATATGATATTATTCACTTCGGATATAAACCCTCATGGTTTAAATTTAGGTTTTACCCAAAAGGTTATAAACCTATCACCATTAACGACAATTACCCTCTCTTGTATACCAACGATCATCCCCATCTAGTCAAAACGTAAGAATTTCTACTTTAATAGACATACCAACTTCAGCTAATGGGCTGAGAAGCAAAGTTGAAGCCCAAAGAAAAACCTACAGTTTTGTATCCAATAAACTTGGGCCTCAATATTAGACAGCCCAAAACATTTAAACTCTAAAATACGAATTTGTCAGAAAGTCAAGTAGGCTTAAGATGGATCCAAATTATTGGATGTTTAAAGCAAGTTGAACTGACGTGAACGTTTATTATTAAGGAGTTTTTTCAAATATAGAAAGAAAAAAAAAACCATGTACACTTCGAAAAAATCACTAAAAGATAAAATTCAATTACACTTGATTTTCTATGAAGGATAATTATTTTGTAAATTTGTTTTTGATAATTTTCCTGTTATTATATTATTAACGTTCAAGGTACCAACGAGGTTATTCTTAAAAAAATTAAAATTAAATCGAAAGACATCAATAATTGACCTCTTTAAATATTTTTAGTAATCCATATGTACAAACATTTATATGTCTCTATCTTATAAAATCATATTTGTCTATCTTATTTGTGGTATGTGTGAGTGTTGTTGAAGAGTAGGGTATTATCATGATTAAATAATACATGGTCGTCAATGAATTATTATACATTTATCAATACCTTTTCAAATATGTATAAGGTCACGGTTGTGATAGGAAAAATACTCATGAATATACGATAAGATTCCTTTTGTTAGTAAAAAATGTGTAGAAAATTCAAGCTATACATTTGTTAATCGCTAACATATTTGTATGTCAATTGAGTTATATTCGTTTTGACTTCGATAATAAATGTTACCATGAAATCTCGCAATTTCTACATTTTTATTTGCAAAAGAGGCGGGTATTTAACATTGTAAATATCCCGTAACAACTATCATGACATAAGTAACATAACAAAATCTCAAAGTTTCAAATATAAATTAAAGTAGGAAAGATTATATCTAATTATTATAATAACTAAAAAAAGAAGGAATGTGTAGTAAATTGTAGAATAATTACATGAGCAACTTCGGGTTTTAGAATATTGTATTAGTGGTTGAACAAATCCTCATTTTTTAAGAGTAATTTGCAGATAAGACGGAATAAGAAGCACTACAAAAAGCCAATATGTATAATACAATTAATCTTTTAGAAGAACACACAAAAGGAGAGAGGATTTGATTATTAATTAATTTAAGCACATAGGTATATAGTTAATTATAAATTAAATCTCCAACAAGGATTTCTTTTTTTTTTATTTATTTATTTATTAAAAAACGAGACTTTTGTTTTACCTAACTAATAGAAAATTTCTCTCCCCTAATCATGGCCTAGTCTTGGAATTATGTTTTTGTTAAGAAGCAATGGGTTGACTCAAAGCAAGATTAAAAAGTATTTAAATTAAATTGACTTAATTAAAAGGGGTCAATTAAGATTGGTAACGTCAGAAAAGAAGACTATTTGTTCGAGTCAATTATGATAATATATGATCTTGACTTTGGTGTTACCTATAATATTTATATAATAAATTACAAAGCAAGTAACTTAAACCCTCTAACCTCTACACTATATGAAATGATTAAAAGCTGCCTAAAATGAATGGAATGGTTACTACTATACACATATTTATTATTATCTTTTTTTATGTAAATTAAAGTAAAACTTGAGATCAAAGTGATATATGAGAGAGAGGAATAGAGGGTGTTTTTAGTTTCTTGCTTTTAATGATGATGATGAGAATTAATAGAGCAAAAAAGATGGGGAAAAATTGGAGTAGGTCCAACCCATCTTTCAACTCCATTTTATCCATCCAGTTTATTCAAATATGAAAAGAAATACTTAAAAATGACCTAAAAATTTTGTTATTATTTAGGGTTTTCAAATGCCATTTTGTGATTATTTTTCATGAAAAAATAAATAATAAAAATTAAAAAAAAAATCTTCCTTTTTTTTTTTTGGGAGAAAACAAATCTTGCTTTGAAGAATACGTTTCCATGGATGCTTGAAAAATATGCATCAAGCTATAGGAAAACCCCATTATTGTGAAAGAGATCAAGATCATATATTATTTATATGTATATATATATATAATTAAATATTGTGAAGAATAAAATTGAAAAAAGTGACAACACATAGGGTTGTTAAAAAAGGCAACAGACAAGAATGACCCATGTTTTCTAATCAATGTCTTAAAAACCAAGAATTTTTGTCTTCTTTTTTTTTAATGGAATTATAAATAGATGAACTGGAGGGGGTCCTAATAAATTAAACCAATTAATTAAAATTAGGTAATAAAGGAAAGTCATCTTTAATTAATTATGTTTAGTTTAATGAATGAAACCCCACTTCATCAGGGTTTAAAAGAGTTGATGAGTTGAATTAAATGTTATAAAAATAATATAAAATAAGGATTTGGAGTATACAGTAGGTACTTGACTACTAATAAATTATGTTAAAGGTTCACAAGAGATAAAGCTTTAATTAACTTTTTCCGTAAAATTTGACGATTTAAATGAATTAATCCCCTTTGGATTTGCAATTTTTATTATTAAAAAAAATCCTAATCTTATGGAATTCAATTCTTACATGATACGATATCTGAGCTTTCTACTATTTATATTTTGATTACACTTTTAAATTATTTATGATTAGTGTTTAAATTTGTTTGTTGTTTATTTTGCTTTTTTAGGATAAGTTTGTTTCTTAGAGAGAGGGAATTTCCGACAAGGACTGGATGAACCCATCAACTCACAGAATTCCATAAATCCTCTAATAAGTTTTACTTATTATTCTAAATATATTATAATAATTGTGAAGGGAGAAATTATCTTACTTTTAACATTTAAAATGGTAAGATCGTGTCAATTACTGTTAAATAAGCTCAATTTGACAATAAAAGTATTGTTATATGCATTTAAAGAATTATAAAGTATATGTGTAGTATGAAATTGGAGAAGAATCTGTGTTTTATATTTTTTAGAAAGGGAATTAGATCTATTTTTCATTATTCTAATTGAAATTTATGGGTTTTTTAAACGTTATTCAATGAATAATTTGTGAATTTTGTACTAAAATTTTTTTTTTTAGTATACATAGATTCAAAACCAACAATACATAGACCAAACTAATATTTTAACATTTTCTTATTTGATTTTTTAAGTTTTGATTTTATATATTTATTTATTTATTTATTGGTCTTTTCCCATTTGATCAGCTGATTGATGACAGATCGCAATTTTAGAAGAATTCATAAACACGCCGTTTAAGACACGTGTCTTCATCTAACCATTTCTTTTACCGTAAATGTAATAATATATACTTGTTTTCCGTATTAGAATTATTATACTTGATTTTGAACTGAATGAAATTTTTATTACCAATCCTTATATTATTAAATTATTCAAACTGTGTTAAAGCATAAATTTTGAATTTTACATTGGTATTAGGTATGAGATTTGGATCATATCTTTATTCCATTTCAAAATAGTAGTAATTGTTATAGTTGTGTTAGTAAAAAAAAAAGTTGTAAAAAAAATATATATTATTGACTTTTTAAATAAAATAAAACAAAAATCTTCAAACTTACGTGGTGGAAGAGATTTGACAGTTCCATATATTATAAATTCCGTTAAAAAAGAAAAAGAAAAAAAAATAGTTTGGTTGAGGAAACTCCCTGTGAAACTAACATTTTTGTCTTTATCTATTTAGGCTAAGCATATTTTTATTTGTTTGTCAAAATGTTTGTTTGTCATTCCCATTTTGTTCCATTCTCTGAGGCATCTTCTACACTATTACTTCCCCTCTCAGTAAAAACAACAAATGACATTGCTAAATATCAGACATAGAAACAATACTTCCAATTATAAACACGAGAAACTTTCTTTAATTGTATAAGTTTGCTCGTTATCATTTTTACGAAAAATAATAAAAGTTCATTCATCTCTACTTCAATGAGAGATCGAACATTCTATTTTAGAGTGTTAGAGTATTTAACGTTGATGCAATTCTATTTTTGTATTATGTTAATTGGTGATAGTTTAATACTAAACGTAATAGCCCGTTTTGAACCTTTTTTCTTAGTATTTATCCATTACGTTCTATTGTAATTGCTTTAAAAAACCCTAACGAAGATTTCTTCTTACCTCTATTTATTTTTTTTATCTTTCTAAAATTGACTCAATTTTACGAGAGTTTTAATTTTCCACTAAATTATGTTTGAAATAAATTAGTTGACTAACTTAAAAGAAAAGTTTGAACAATTTATTTAATAAATTGTTATGTAATGTTATAAACGAGTAAGAAGATAATATAAAAAAAGTCAGAATATAGTTCTTGTCATTGTAATTTCATTTAAGCAATAGTGCAGGGTTTGGAGTACAAAATTTTATAACAATTTAGTCCATTTTATTAGTTAAAATTTTGTTAATGGTAAATTTAAAATAAAAGATCCAACCATTTACCCTCATGCAAATTCCCAAAATAAAAATTAAATCATGCAGATTTTAAATATATTACACGAATTATTGTGACATCGTAAAGTTAATAAAAGCAGAGGTGAAGATAGGAAGCTTTTATTAGGAAAAGAAAATTACAAATAAATACGAAAGATGGAGAAGGAAAAATTAAAAGTAAAAGTAAATATAACTAATATTTGTGGGCATGCGCTGTGCACGTGTCCATTGGTGGCATAATGACACGTGATGCACGGCACTTTTCCACCATTCTCAGGGGGCCGACCATGTCTGACTCGTGTTTGCTATTTTGTCGTTTTGTAAACCTCAGGATTACGTCATAATGACGTCACATGTAATTCCACACCTCGTTTGTAAAACTTAATTTTTGTTTAATAATATTTATTATCTCCACTCATACGTTCTTGTGGTGGAGAAACAAGGTGACGTGTCTAAAATTATGGAAGAAGATGTAATTATAAGATTTAATAACTCATAAAAACTTATACAATATACTTGTTTAATCATTAGAAGTTAATGTAATCTTGAATGAGGTGTGACAAATTTAGATGTGTATGCAAAACAATAATTTAGTAACACAAACTTTTAATTAATTAATACATTTGTAACTAAATTAGAATTTAGTAAAGATGTATTGTGAGAGTTAAATAAGATTATATAGTGATGGTTGAGGGGTGGTAAAAATGAGGGAGTGAGGGGGGAGAAACAACAAAAAGAGAGAATTGAAATTGAGGAAAGGTAAGGATGGATGGATGCTTAAAAGGGAAAAAAGGACAAAGAAGAAAATCCAAAAGAAAAGGAGTGGAGGGATTTGACCCTAATTCCCACATATCCCAATCAACCATGTAAACACTGCAAAGCTATGCCTCCTTAGCCTTACAATGGCGCGTATCATCTTCATTCTATAAACTTCAAACCCTTTTAACTTAATCATCACACCACACCCTCCGCAAATTCCAATTTTGTATTTGACGCTTCATGGAGGCGCTTCAAATGCTCTAATACTTTACTTTTAACTTTTAAATTTGTTTTTTTCATTCTATCAAATATTTTTTTTATTATTATTTTTAATTTTTTATCTAATGAATTCATCAACATTAAAATATTTATTCACAATCATTTCACAAAGTTTTAATCTTGTATCTTGATAGATATATGTTTCAAAGTAAATGTGCATTTAAAGTTTTATATGGTATACTTCTCCTAGTTAAAATTGTAAATAATATAAATATATCAAATTTAGATTTAACTTAACGAGTTTATATAATACACTCCACTAACATCTATAATTTTTATTGTTAACGATATATAATGAAATTTGTATTAATCCACTAGCTTAAGCTTTAGGGTTAATTGATGATTTAATATGACATCAGAGTAGGTGGTACATAGAGGTTTTGTGTTTACGTCTCTGCATTGTTGTCTTTTTTCCTATTTAGCATTAATTTTTACGTGTTGAACCTTTAAGATTTTGACTTAATTGGTGATTTAAGATGATAACATATTTTAAGATGAAAGAGAATGTTAGATATTATATTAAATCTACCTCCACTACTAGCTTGAATTTTTGAATTTAAATCATCAATTGACCTAAAAGTTTAAGCTAGCGGATAAAGGTAATATTTAACAATAGTGAAAAATTGTAAATAATGTAAATATGTCAATGAGACCTATTGCACTTATAATTCGAAATATTGGATAATAAAATCTAAGATATTCCAATAATAAATATAAAAATTCATCTCAAAATCAATTTAACATGTGTATTGTTTTGAGATTTAAGGTTTAATTGAACTGTAGCATTTAATTAAATAAATAAATAATTTTATTTTTTACAATTTATTAAATTTAAAAATATTTAACTTTGACATTCAAATAATTATTCAAAACATTTAAAAACTTCGAATCACAAATATTTAACCGTCCGTTAAAGTCAAGAGGTGAAGGGAAGAAGCGCAGTCGGAGGCGGAGGCAAAGGCTGTTCGTGTAAGCTACGCGAAATGATTTGAAATTAGAACTTAGGACTCTCTCTGACTATGGAGTCTTTGGCTCTTTGACTTTTGGCCTTAACAAGAAATGGGCCCCACATGTCTCGCACGCTCCATTACCGTGTGGGTCCTCTCTTATTTATTTATTTATTTATCTATTTATTATTATTATCATCTCCCTCCCCTTCTTCTACTTCTTTCCTCCTCCCATTTTTAAAATCCATTTATTTATATTATTCAATCTCAAATCGTAATTCTATTCCTCATTTATTTATTTATAGGTCACTATCTTTGACCATTCCATATTTTCTTTTAATTCACCTCTCTTTCATTTCTATTTCCCCTTTTTTAGTTTTTGGTTTATTTTTATTTTGACCTATCTATGATTTTGTCAAATTTCATAGATTTCCTACAATTTATGATTTTGGGTAATAATATGAATTAAATATCATCATTTCTAAATATGTTCAAGTTAGGTCATACATTTGTTGTATTAGATTGATTTGTTAATTAATTGGATGTTTATGTGGGGATAGATACAGTATAGAGTTTATTTATATTTAATCTAATTAAATAAAAAATTTAAAACAGACAAATCACAAAAATTAAATTTAAACTAATAACAAAAATGATAAGAACAAACTAAAAAAAAAACTAACTAAAGAGACCACGTACGTTAATAATCTTATATAAAGTAACTCGTAAATAATAAAATTATATACGCATTTTAACTTCTTTAAAAGAACTTTAACTACGTTAATTGGACACTAATTCAATAGATTAATTAAGTCATATATGGAAAAAGAAAGTCAGAAACTCAGAATTTTTTAAAACAGAAAAAAGAAAAGGAGAAAATGTGGTGTGGGTTTAGTCAAGATTAGGAGGAAGAAAAATAGGGAGTTTACTATTGGGTAAGTGGAGTGTAATGGGAATGAAAATATATGATTAATTCATTTAACCAATTATTTTGTACACGTGAGTTGATTTCTTTTCTTTATTTGAAATCTGATGACTCTGCATAACCCTACTTTCAAGTTTCAACCCCTTGGATTTGGGTCAATCATCCAACCGACCTAACTTCTCCAAGCTTATTTTTTTCGTTTACTTCATAATACTTAGACCACAAAAGTCAACCCTTCTTCCTCTTTTCTTTTTTTTCTTTTTTTCTTTTTTTAAAAAAATTGAATTAATTTTCTTTTTCACGCACACGTAGTCATTTATCGAGACTATGTTTCATTTTTTACCAATTAGCCATAAATATATAGTCATGTAATCATTTATCGATACTATTTTCACGTGCATGTAATCAAATTAACTTAGGAATACAATTAAATAAAATAAATAGTATAATAAAATACTGTGAAGGATTAAAGTTGAATTAATACTTTAAACTAAAAAAAAAAAAAAAAATTTCTTCCACCGAGTGTCTTTCGTACATATGATTTATCGATATGGTTTAATAGTGTACTTGGATATGTTCATCCATTAAAGAAAATTTATGATTTTTGTAAACATCTTCAATTAATTATTTTTTTTCAAGTAAATGTTTAAGAGCCTCGAGAGAATTCATAAATTATGTTTTCATATATTTTCAAAAAATAGTGTTTTGGTCCAAGAAAATGAAGTGACGTTTCTTTCATAATCACACACCAAACCGTTCCTAGAGCTTTGAAATATATACGCGGTTTGATATACATAGAAGATAAAAAACTTTTTTTTAAAAAAAAAAGTATCTAAAACATATGTTTCTCTTAAAAGAATAAACACTTTTATGACAAAACTAAAATCATAACAATAATCAAATGGAAGCAAGAGAATAATTTAAATTTTTAATCATTTGATGTTATCATGTATACCATAGCATGCAATTCAATCTTAGTCAATAATCATTGAAAGTGGGTTTATATTCATAAAAATAGTGAATAAAAAAAAGGGTAAACTAATTATTATCTATTATTATTGGAGTTTCTTTCCCATAAAGGCTAAATAATTTCTTTTAACAACCATTAAAAGATACTCAACCTAAAGTATAAATAGTATAAGATCACTATAAGATTATAACTCCTATTCTCTAGTTTGGCCTTGTAAAAATGACTACATTTATAAGCTTTAGTCTAAACATTTTTTTATTATACGCCGAGATTGATTAAAGTCTTAAACCGTCTACTTCTTATAATATACATTTTTGGCTAAATATTCTACCTCTTTCATAGATATAATAATCTCTCTTTCTTAAATAACAATATTATCAATTATACCATTCAAAATCTTAAAAATTATTCGTTAAAATAACTCATGCCTCCTTATTATATTTAATGTTTCATTAACATATTCAGACAAGTGAGCATGACACACACTTGTTAGATAGGACTTTAGTGATATATCTACGTGTTCAAATACACAAACAAAAAAGGAATCAAAGGGTGAATCAAATTTCTCTTACAAAATTTAAAGGAATGAAACAATTACATAATTAAGAAATTTTGTTATAATAAGAATGTGTTCAAAGTGTTTTTTTTTTAAAAATTAAATATTTGGGAAATCACTCGATGTAACTTTTGAAAAAGATTTTAAATTTATTCGAGTGTGTTTAAATTTTTTTTAAAAAAACAACTTTTTTATAAACATTTTTTCTTTTAATCAATTCCGAGCTTTCAATTGTAATTCAATGTTTGAAGGAGAATAGAATGTGTGGTCGTTCGTACACATGCAATATACAAAACACAATAATATTTTTTTAAAATTGATTAATCATGTAAGATAAACCATTTATATTTTATATTTTGCATATATAGGATTATGTCCGCAATTTTGGCGCGCTTAATATGAAAAAAAAAACGAAAAAGAAAAAGGAAAAAATATAGACCGTTGGATGGGAAAGAAAGAGCACATCATTTGGTCTAAAAGCATGATGTGACCGTTAGATTAAGCACCTCAGCTTCTTCAACATCATTGTCAACCCTACACCCTTTATTCTCAATGAACAAAATACAATTTTTGTACCAAATTACTAAAATATTAAAAAAAAAAAAAAAAGGTGGGAGACGAAGAAGAAGAAAGGGAAAGTAGGAGAAAGAAAATTGAATAAAAAATTGTTTTTTTTTTTCTTTTTGTTCCTCTGGTCCTATCCATCAATCTATCCTCGAAACGTCAACCCGATTCCGATTTTAAATTTTGTTTAAAGCTTAAAACTTTAAACACAATTTTTTTTTTTAACTGCCCGCTCTCTCTCTTTCATATTTAAAGGCAGCGACTTGTTAAGAGAGTGCTAAATTTTAGAATATGGCAGAAGATTTTCAGGCTCCTATTTGCGGCGATAATTGGTGGAACTCTTCCCGGAGTATGTTGGTCGCCGTCGGTGGTTTGTCCCCTTGTTCCGTCGGTATATCCGACTTATCTTGGCCACCACAACCGCCCTCCGCTGCCGCTGATTCCGTCAACAACAATTCCTCCATGCTTTTTCAAGATTATTCCACTTTTCAAATGATGGGTTTTGCTCTTTCTTCTTCTACCACTTCCGATCATTGGAACCAATCTCAAGATTTGCTGTAAGTAATTGACAACAACTACAACAATAATAAAAGATTCGATTTTTATTGATTTTGATTTTTTTAGTTTCAATTTGTAATTAATATAACTTTTTTGGTTGAAGTAATTCAAATGGAATTCCGACGAATTTCTCAAGTGAAAATGGATTGAAGCAAGGAAATGATGGAGAGGATTATTTAAATTGTTCATCCACTGATACAACAAATTGTCAAGGCGGTTTATTTCCTGTTGAGTCGAATTTATATGGATACTCTTCTCCTTCAACTAAGTTGCTTCAAACTAGTTTATATGAGGATGGTAATTCTGATCCTCATCCTCTTTTCAATTCTACCCCTTCAATTACCACTAATTCCACTACCTTCCCCACAAATGTTAATCCTCCTAATCACTTATCTTTATCTTCAACCCCAAATTTTTCTTCTAATTACCTTGTTAAACCCTCACTTTCAAACCCACAACCTCACCTGCAATTCACAAACAATACTCCTTTTTGGAATGCATCTTCTTCAAATTCTATTCCACAAGGTATTGCTTCCTTGCTCGAAGACAAAAATAACCCTAAATCCCAAAATAATACCCTTGCTTTCAAGGTATTTTTTTTGTTACTAATTTATATATTTTGATTATTATTATTATCGTTATTATTATTATACTTATTGGGTTATTTTTCTTTAGTCTGTGAATGAAGATGGTCAAGATCAAGTGAAGAAAGGTGATAAAAATAGTGCAATAACGACTGAACAAACCATGTTTAAAAGGCCTCGGATTGAAACTCCTTCACCATTGCCAACATTTAAGGTGAGAAACGATATTGAATTTTGTGTGTTCAGGAATGTGAATTATTGTTGTTATTATTTGTCCTTCAATATTGTAGAGTAGCTAGGGTTTTTTTATTTAAAAAAATTTAAAAAAAAAAAGGGAAAAAGAATGTTTGAAGAATCTTGATAAATATAAAAAGGACAAAAACTAATGGTTTTGCAATCAGGTGCGGAAAGAGAAGCTAGGGGACCGAGTCACTGCGCTTCAACAACTAGTTTCACCGTTTGGAAAGGTGAATTCTTGGATTTTCATTGTTTCATCCTTTTTGGATATATATATATATATATATAAATGGTTAAATTGTAAATATGATCCATAATCGAAGAAGCTAGAGTTTAACTTATGTGATTTGAAAAATTAGAATTTAATTATTATGATTCGATTAAATCTTATAAGAATTATAAATAGTTCAAATGATTTGATTAAAACTTAATAATTCCTATAATATAAACTATTTATTAAAGTTATATTAAACCATAAATGAAAGAATTTATTTTTAAAAAATAAATAATTAATGCATTTTAGACTGTATTTATCTTTAAGCATTCTATCAAATGCCATTTAAATATGCAATAATATATTTTGATGCATAAAGATGGATAATCTTGAAATGCACCAAAACTATTTCTCAAATTTTAATTCTTAACTTTTAAGGACTCCAACCAAATTATGGAGAACTAATTTGCAATTTAACTAAAAGAAAAAAGAGAACTTTACTTTTCATAAATAATAATGTTTTTTATGATCTATTCTTACCCAGACCGATACAGCCTCAGTTCTACACGAAGCCATTGAGTACATAAAGTTTCTCCACGATCAAGTCAGTGTATGTTCCATTATCTTTATATATATATTTATAACAACATTAATTCCCTAAAAAAACCCATATTAATTAATTAATTCATTGATTAAGATTATCAATTTGGTTGTAATTTTCAGGTCTTAAGCACACCATATATGAAGAGTAACAATGGAATAACACCCGTCCAACACCAACAGGTAAACCAAAAATTATTAAATTTTCTTTAGAGTGGTGGAGGGGGGGGGGGGGGGGGGGGGGGGGGGGGGGGGGGGGGGGGGGGGGGGGGGGGGGGGGGGGGGGGGGGGGG
>JBBPDJ010000023.1:2247436-2278926 GCA_037974625.1 Cucumis cinereus | reverse complement strand
CCCCCCCCCCCCCCCCCCCCCCCCCCCCCCCCCCCCCCCCCCCCCCCCCCCCCCCCCCCCCCCCCCCCCCCTAAAAAAGTGTAACTTCTTTTCGTAACTTTGAATCCGATCTTGTATGGCATTCAGGAATCAAAATACAGAGTTTGGCCAAATCCTCTCTTTTTAGAAAGTTTTATGTAGCCGCTTTTCCTTTTTCTTTTATTTATTTATTTATTTTTATTGGCCTCATCCTTTTCCATCATATTTATATCCCTCTTTCTCCTCCTTTTCCATCAATTTAGACTTTTTTTTTTTTTCATCTTTCTTTATGTACTCAAATTACATTATTTTGGTACCTATCTACTTTTAACTTTGAACTAACCTATCATTTTAGTTTTTATGCTTAAAATTCATCTTAAATTTAATTTACATTGTGTTTAAGAGTTTTCTACCTCATACGCCTTAACCTTATTTTTTTTTTAAAAAAATTATCGTACCTAATCTTTTACGTAATTCTTTCATATGTAAAAACCAAAAGTAATAAGTGTAGTACGACAATGTTTGGTTAAGATCATTGTGTGTGGTCTTGAACCAACAACAACCTTAACAGATTGGCCTTTGATTGAAGTTAAACCCATTTGGATGGGACCAGTTTGATGATGTATAGACACAAATTAAATTCCAATATGGTACCACTTACTCATAATTTCTATATCCAAACAATAACTTGAGATTGGATAAAATTTTATTGTACCTCTTTCTGTTGGCCCATATGTTTTCATCCTCTTTAATCATACAACTTCATTTTTTCATTTGCCCCAACTTTCTTGTCCTAATTATAAGTTAACCTATCCATGCATGCCACCTGCTTTCTTTCTAACCAAGCCCACATAAAAATGTTGGACTGCCTTTTTCATTACATATCATTTCACTCAATAGTCTCGTACCATAATATAACATTCAACGTAAGGATTATTAATGGTTAAAAATACATGCACAACAGATAACTTTGATAGATAATAATGTTTGGTAGCACTGTAAGCTTCAATACATACACAAATCAAAAGACAAAACACGGGACATAGCAAATTCTTCAACAAAGAACAGCTATGTATATTATATATTATATTAATATATATAATGGCAGGGAGAACAAATAATAAGTATAGAAAACAATCAGTTTCCCTTGAGCTTCTTTGCAATGCCAGCAAAGTACTTCCCCTGGTGGAAAGCTTGCTGCAGTTCAAGTTCAGAAGGCTGTCTGGACCCATCACCGGCTAAAGTTCCGGCACCATAAGGGCTCCCGCCCTTGATGTTTTCCATCTCGAACATTCCAGCTCCGAACGAATATCCAATTGGAACAAACAGCATGCCATGATGAACCAGCTGAGTTATGGCTGTTAATCTGCAATTAATAATACAAAAATTTTAAGATCGAATTTTCATTTTGAAATGTTTGAACTCTAAAATGTTTGAAAAAGAGGCTCACGGAGTAGTCTCCTGTCCTCCTCCTTGAGAAGCAGTGCTATAGAAAATGCCCGCTGGCTTTCCTGCAAGTGATTGTGTTCTCCATAAACTTCCTGTTGCATCCATGAATGCTTTGAATTGAGCACACATCATTCCGAATCTTGTAGGGAATCCAAAGAGTAAACCGTCAGCTTCAGCGAGTTCGCTTGGCGTAATGATCGGTGCTTCACCCTTTGGTGGTGCTTGCATCTTTTCAAGAACCTCGCTAGGTAACGTTTCGGGCACCTGTTTAAATATGATACATACTCATTCAGGGGACTCGAATACCAAAACCAGTCAGAAAATGTATGCAGAACTGTCCATGATTAATTGTCTAGTTTGTTTGTACTTAATTTGAACAAGGCATGTCAACTAAAAACAAAGAATGCAAGAGTGTGATAAAACAGGAAAGTAACTCTTAATCAGCAAAACAAAGACGTTTGTTGTTCATTGTAGAATTCAATGTGAACAGATTTCAGATCTTAATCGAACATGGAAAGAAACGAATGGTTAAGATCACAATAAGACCCGCACCTGCCATAATTTGACTTCCACTCCCTCCACAGAAGCAGCTCCTTTTTGAATTTCCTCTGCCAGTCTCAAGACATGTCCATAAGTGGAATAGTATCTGCATAACATACTCATCATTTTCAAAATAACTGTCTACATCCATTGATTAACCACCAAAGTTTTTCTCCTACATATATGGCATGACGACCAAGCATATCACAAACAACTATAGTTGGTCATAATTTCTCATACACGTAGCTGTCCTTCATTGGAATCAACATGTATGATGTTTTTTGGATAAGTGATGTCAAAATAAAGAAAAGAAACTTTTGCATGACAAAATCGAATTCACGACAACAACGAAACACTGAAAAAACCAAAAGGAATAAAATCTCAAGGGAGTTGCATCCGTTTTTCTAGAAGAATAAGGTAGAAAGATGACAGGTAATTAAAATGGAGACAAGACAATTTTGCTTATCATTGAGGCCAAAACAACAGTAAATACATTGACATCACACAAGCTAAGCAATGGAACTTGGTGGAAGTTTCGATAGTTATGGATCGAAAAACAAGTAGTAGGAATGAGAAGTGAAAGTCCTAAAGCAGGGTCCACAAAATTAGCCAAAAGTTCTTGCATGATTTCCACAGGTTAGGTTAGGTTTCTTAGTCACTTCAGTTTTCATGACAGTCTAGTTCACACATATACGACAGCTAAATTCCCCCATTATTTGTCAAACAAAGATCCCATTTGTAGAAGTACCCTAATAATAGGTAAAGAAAACCATAAAACTTACACACGGTAATTAAAATCTACTTTGACTCTGAACTCTTGGGACAAAATTTGAGGGTGACATTCAAAATTTACTGACGTGTTTGGTGTACCAAACAAATATTGAAAAAGATATCCAATTAATGTCCTAAAATCATTGAAGCTATTCATCTCATTGTTCACACAGATTATTAAGAAATTTTAACATAATAGCATACACCAAGAATAATTTCAGAACATCAAAAATGAACAAATGAAACGAAGCTAGAATTTGATGGACTTTCAATCAGTAAACATCAAACCCAAAAAAAGAAATCAGAGTAATCCCTAACAGAATCATACTAAAACAGAGTCAGCATGCTCCAAGTTTCCAGGATATCTCTTGACCATTAAAGAAACAGAACCTTTGACAACTGGGGTTGTTGGTTAATCATTCATAACAACGTTTATCGTTTCAATCAAAGAGAAAGCTTCAAAATTATGGAAAAATTATCGGAAAAAATCTGGGTTTATAATTGCCATAACAGTTGACTACAAAACAGATAATTATACTCAAAAGAAAAAACTGATAAATTGGAAGGTATTGAGAGAGGCTTACACAATGTAAACTTTGGTGGCCATTGATAGATTCTGAGTTTCTGTCTGTATGTCTTCTTCTTCTTCTTCTTCTTCTTCTTGTTCTCTCTAATTTGAGTGGGTGAGCGAAATGTTTGACAGTATTGACATTAAGGGGGACCCCAATTTATAGTGCTCTACAAGCTGTGTTCTACAAAATGTTATTTTGATTTTTTTTAATAGCATAATTAATGGGGTCTAACCCCAATTTTGGTGGGGTTTCGTTAGTAATAATGTTGAATTATGGGACGGTTGATGTCCACTCCACTCCTTCCACCATCATTGTTTTCATTGATTAAAACTTCATTCTTCTTCCTATTGGAAGTTCTCCCTTCTTCATCAGGTGAAAATATTCGATCTGATTCACTATTGATGTCAGTAAAATTCATCCATTCAATGAATGAAATCATTTTCTAAAGAGTGATAAAAGAACTAACTTTCTTCACATTCTTTTCCCACAGTTTTACACTTCTTTCTGTTCATATGCCCTGACTTGAAATTCAAGATATCTTAGGAAAGGGGGATTAAAAAAGAAATGAGTAAAATAAGAATGGGATTTGGGTTTGGTTTAAGTTGATAAGCTTTATAATAAAGGTTTTAGGTAAGTGATTAAAGGGGGTCCCATGACATCAATTATTATGTGAAATTAAGTTTAATGGAAAATGTTTGTAGAATTGTAATGTAGAGAGGGTTAAGAGAGAATTGATAGCCTTTGTCTTGAAGCGTGCGTTTTTTTGTCTTTGTTAATCCATTCCACACCCTTCATTTTCATCCCATTTACGCTTTGATAATAACATGATTACCAAATACAAATTGCCTCCCTTCTTGGCTCCTGAAATTGGGTCACTAATTGCTTCTAAACCAGCTTGATATAGATCTGTCTAATTTGGTGTGAAATCAGTGAAACGTTTGAACTTTGTTATGAGTAGATTTATTAAAGGCCAAGACTGAAAGTTTAGAAAGATAAGAGGCTTATAGACTAAGGCCGACGAGAATGACATCCGACCAATTGTCATCCATCGCTTTAAGAGATGAGTATTAGTGGATTAGCCAAATCAATGAGGGAGCTAACAAAATCCATGATGAAACCTAACGTGAGTTCAAATGACCCATAAATTAACCCAACGAGAATTTAAAGAACCATGAGATAGCTTAGTGTGAGTTCAGAGAGGACTTGAAAATGGAAATGGAAATAAAGAAAGAGATTGGGGTTTGTGGTGGGGGTCCACCAATGTGGAATGGAGCATTGCTTGTCAATAGGGAAAGACCATAGCACTTCTCAGATTTTCCTCTCTACCTTTTTGTAGAGGAGGAGAATGGGAGAAGTCAAGAAGAAGTTGAATGGATTTTGAATCTGTTTCTGCTACAGTTCTTAATACTTTTTTTTGCCTCTAATGGAAGATGTATAGTATATTAGTATGTATGATGAGAGTTAAGCATATTTTTGCCTCAAAACTTTAGCACATGCATTACTTTGGTCAAAATGGATCATTTGTGGGTCCACTCTCTCATCTTCTCTCTATCTTTTTCCATATTTCATCCAAATTAAAATTTATTTCCCAAGATTGTAATTTTCACATCCTTTACAATTTTATTCATTGTTTTCAGTTATTTTTAATGGTCAGAATTCTTTTAAGCTTAAAAAAGTTTAAAGAAAAAAACTGTTAAGTATGACTCAGTTGAGACAACGATTGAAAATAAGTATTAAGTATGAGTTAAGAATGCACTTTGATTTTAGTTCAACATGCTGAAGTAAAGATCGAAACTTTTGACCTCTTCATCGATTAGAGATATGTTTAAACGAGTTGAATTGTACTCAATTGGACCTTTTGCAGCATAAAAACTGCACAGTTAATTGCAGATTTTTTTTTTATGGTAAAAAAAATGTTAAATACATTGGCAATAAAAGAGGGAAGAACTACTCTTTCCAGCTATTAAAAAGAAGACAAATATAGGAGTGAAAGTGATAATTGTAAACGAAAATTTCAAAAACATTAAAAAAAAAAGAGGGTTATGAAACATATAAATATCTGTATAGGGTTTTATTTGTTAATTGTTAGGAGTTATTATGGGCTTATAAATGATGAGGCATGTGGAATAAACTCTACAAAAGCCCAAACCGAATAGACAAATCCCGTAAAGCACTCTGTGCCTCTACTTTGTCTTTCTGGCAGCAACCCACCGACAGGGACTATCTATTTATTATTTTTACGGTAAGTATACATATGCATACGCATTATACTACATATTTATAATGAATATCAAAAGTTGTGTAACACGCAATTTTTAAAGATCTCCACTTTTCTAACCTTTTTGACCAATACATTACCCAATTTGACTCCATTCTCAACCGACATCTTATTCATCTGTAAAATAAGTTGATAAATTGACACACCATCCTTTTCTGTTTTTTAAGGAAGGAGCTAATTTTGAAGTTATTAAGAATCTATCTATCAACGACTTTTAAATTAAGCTTGAATATACTAAACACATTCGAGTTCTATATTACCACAGAGTGGGGAAGGCGACAACTTTCTCCTTTATTTGCAAGAAGGAAAGGACGAGATTGGATATAGAGAATGAAGATTATAAATTTGGAAGAGAAGAACAAACTTGGAGGGCTCATCATGTTTGCAAACTCTGTTCTGTGCTCTGTGAAAATGACTAACAACATATCTTCGTCCACAGTCCTCTAATGGCCACGCCAACCAAAACCCATTCTCAATTTCTAACCACAAAACCTTCTTTCACAACCCTACCACATACTAACTTTACTGCATCAAAATATCCATTCCACCACATATATTTTATTCATCCTCTGTTTTCAAATCATACTAATGGTTCGGAAATTCTTTCTTGAAAAATTATTCTTGCGGATCCAAAATCCAGTTTAATCCAGTGAAACATCAAGCAAAGTAAACATAGGAGTTCGTACAATTGGTACAGCTTCTTCGATTGTATCCCATGTTCTAACATAAGCGTGGAAAAGGTCATATGGGATTTTAATGAAATTAATTACAACTACATTTACCTAATTGATATTTAAAGAAAAGCATAACATTTCATTTCATTTCATTTAACAGCCACACATGACACCACCGCCACAAAATCGCAGGACAGGACAGGACACCACAACAATACTCGTGAATTTTAGTTTTTTAGAACAGCACGTAAGTTAGCTAGCTTGTTGAGTCAAAAGAAGAAACTTTCATAAATGGAAGTTAATAACAATACTAAATAATAATTTGGAAAATTTTTCTTGGTATAAACCAACCTGAAATCATGAAGATTGAAGAACACCTCCAGTGCATGATTGATTCTGTCGTTCTTTATTTCAATTTACATCATATATATATAAATATTCAAAAAGAAGAAAAAGAACCATGATCTTGCCAGATTCTAATATATATTTTTTTGTACAGAAACTATCCAACCAAAAAAGGAGGGAAAAAGTACAAACCTATAATCGAGAAGAAATTGGACTCACCTCGGTAAGGAGAATGAGGCATCGACATTACGCCACAGCAAAATCCATACATGAGTCATACTCATAAGACAAATCATAATTCATGAGACAAGCTCAAACGAATCCGATTTGATTCCTTCTTCTCATGGGGTGTTTCCTTTGAGTATATGAATCAAATTTGCAGCATTTGCTCTGATCTTTTCACTATCATCATCAATCAATGTCATACAGATCCCCAAAACGCCTTCTCTTCTTGCCTCCACGCAGAGCCGGTCGCAATGGCAGCAAAGGGAAGTCAGAGTTAGAAGAGCATATTGAACTCCTCTTGGTGATCCATTTCTCAAAACACGACTCAAAATCTCCACACATCCCTTGAACCATTGCATCTCTTCTCGACCTTCCTTGCACTTAGCCAAAACCCCCAGAACCTCCACTGCTCTATCCAACCCAGAATTTGCAATTTTAAGCAAAATGGGAACAGCCCCACATTCCACAACCCGCAAACGGTTCCCAGGGAATGAACAAATGGCGTAAAGTGCAGTTGCAGCTTCTTTCTGCTCTCTGTTGCTGCCGTTGCGTAAGAGATAAACCAGAGAAGGAACTGCATAGGGATATGCCCCAATTGTAGCTTTGTTTACCTCCACAACCGCTAAGCTGGTGAGCATCGTGGCCGCTACGGCTCTGCAATCGGAGGACCTAGCTTGAAGAGCAGCGACGGTGAGACCAATAGCCCCTTCTGCAACCAAACCCACTTTGTTATCATCGTCCAAACTAAGATTAAGCAAGAGGGAGAGAGCCTTCTCTTGGAGAGTAGGATCGTCAGAACCAACGCATTTAAGAACGGCGGAAACGGCACCGGACTCGGTCAATCTTCGACGCATAGCGGAATCGCGCTTGGAAACCCTGGCGAGTTGATTGAGGCAATCGAGCTTGGAATCGAGGGAGGAAGAAGGAGAGATGAGAATCGAGATTAGGGTTTGAGGCGGCGGATGAGGAAGAAATGGCTTGGAAAGGGAAACAGGGTTGAAATTTGAAATTAAGCTGCGAAGGGCATGGTTAGGGATTAGAGAAGGGTTTTGAGGAAGGGGCAATTGGGTGATAGGGCAAGTCCGGTGACCAGAGTCGAGCCAGCGTTGGATTGAGGAACGATCAAAGGTGTGGCCGGAGGAGAGTATTACAGGGTCGGACATTATCTCAAGAGAAATAGGGCACTTGAAATCATCAGGATATGGAGCAGCCATTAATGACCACACTTAGTTTATGTTGTGAATAAGAAATGTAAGAGTGAGTAGAGGGGTTTATGAGGTTTTGGGTTTGGATGCTCCAACACCATAGACTTCCTCCATTACAGAGAAAAAGAGAGAGAAAGAGGAGAGAGAGAGGCTCTCTATGCTCTATCTAAATCCATCTTTGTTTCTTTGATTGAAGCAACAAAGCACACACACCCTTCCAATTTACCTAAACCCCACTCCCCCACTCACCATCTCTCTTTTACATATAAAATCATCATTTCTTTCATACCATCAATTCATTTTTCACAATAAAATATATATAATTAGTGTCTTAATGAATGGGTTTAACCAAAGGGAAATGAAAATAGAAAAAGGGTATTTTGGAGATTTGAGATGTAGGGTTGGTTGGTGGTGTGTGTGTGTGTGTGTGTGTGTGTTTTTGGACTTTGGTGAAAAGGAGTTGATGAGTGAGGGAAGAAGAAGAAGAAGAGACTTTCTTAATTTCATTACTTTAATCCTTGAGTTGACAATCACAAAGGGGTTGCGTATGTATTATACCTTTGAGTTTTCACACCATCTAACCAAAATTCCCATTCTAACCTTCTCTCTAAATTTAAAATATATTTAATAATTGGTGGTATTATGACATCACCTCCTCTTAAACAAGTTAAAGTTGGTAATAAACATAAAAATAGATTGACATACCTTGAGCTACCCCAACGGTCTCTTTTTTCCCTTTTGAAAATATAGCTTATAGCTTATTGTTTATTGTTGGACCACTTTTGCTTCCTAACTTAAGGAGTAGGAATCTATTTCTCTCCCTACAAAAATTTAACTAAATTCATTTCTTTCTTTAATATTAAACCCTAAAACTTACTATCAAATACATAAATACCCTGTAGAAGCTGCTTCTATAACATTAATCACACATTCTTTTAAATTCAACCATTAATTATATAATTATTCTTTATCTTACATTCATATACATACAATTACAAAAATACCCAACATTTTTATATAATTATTCTTTATGAATAAATACTTTTTTATTTCTTCAAATCACTTTTATCTTAATCTTATTCATATAATTTTTAATTTTACAGGTAAGTCTTAGTGCTAAAAAATAGTCAACTTTTTTAAATGTTTTTTATTTCGATAATTTCATACTATCTTATTTCTTAAATTATTTGAATTGATTTCAATAATTATTTGTGTACATGAATTTTAATTAAATGATTTTTTTTTTATAAAATTGCTTTATTGGTGATTTGTAAATAAGAGAAATATTTACGTTTATGAGAAGATAAGAACCAATTATTTAATGAAATAAAGTTTATGACCCTATTTTTAGTTAATAACAGTACATAAGGAATTAATGAAATTGTATTTTCTAACAACAAAATTTTTTTAAAAGGAAAAAGAAAATAGCAGTTGGACCATTGAAGTGGGTTGTAAACATTAAAATAATAATAATAATAATAATAATACTAACATTTAAAAATTTTAAAATTGCAACCCAAGAAACATGTAATATTTCGATATGTATCAACATTTTCAATCAATTGCAATTATTGTGGTTGAAGACAAATCTAGAAAATTATTATTCAGTGACAACATACCTTCAAATTTAGTAAACACTTACTCAAAAAATAATAAATAAATAAATAATAAGAGAAGGCTGATAAAGTTTGTTTTCCCAAACATGGTCTCATTGAAATCAATAATAAATCTCTTAGGGTTTGTATGTCTTTTATGTGTTACTAATGGATCATCTTGCAGCTATAACTTAAGTATCAGTGTCCTAATTTGAATGACAAACCTAATCTATCAACCAACAAACCACTTCATTTCTCAACTCATCAACTGTTTGCTTCTGCTTTAACTTACCTATCAGAAAAATCAATCAGAACCAATCATTTATATGAACAACCTTACTAATAATCACTGTACTCACTTAACAAACTAACTTCCTATATGCTTTGAAGACTAGCAAAATGGCATATTAACATTAGGAGGAAACAACCAAAACAAAACATATTGCTATCTACCATCCAACATTGTTACCGTTACATCATTTGACGATACAATGTCGTGGCCTTCTGTAAACAAATCTGTATCAATGGAGGCTCTCGTTGATGTATAGGTGGGTTGTCTTGGTTGTGGTAGAGATGTAGATTCACTCTCCAGCATTAGAACCAAGGACTGCAGTGTTGGTCTGTAAGCTGGAGAGTCTTGAACACACAACATTGCTACATGTATGCATTTCAATACTTCATTCTCAGGGGATGAATCGCGAATAGAAGGGTCGAGAAGTTCGATCGCTCTTCCTTCGTTCCAAAGTTTCCAAGCCTGAAAAAGGTTTCCCATATTTAGTCTATGATTATCCACTCCTGAAAATACATATTCAAGTTTCCAAGAAGATGGTAAAAGAGGACTTACATAGCTAATCAAGGTCAAGTATTCAGTTGAGCGAAAGCTAGTGTTCCTCCGACCACAGATTAATTCCAATAGCAAAACACCAAAACTATATACGTCTGATTTTACCGAAAATAAACCTTCCATTGCATATTCTGGAGCCATGTAACCACTGCATATAATGATTTGAAAGATTAGATTTGTTGGATCACTTCAATTAAGGGTGTTGCATAGGTAAGTTGCTAGTACTTACTATGTGCCAACAACTCGAATTGTATTCGTCGCCTCATTTTGGTTTCCACCAAATATTCTAGCCATGCCAAAGTCCGATATCTTTGGATTCATCTCTTCATCTAGCAAAATATTGCTAGCTTTCAAATCTCTATGAATAATAAGAAGTCTTGAGTCTCGATGAAGGTATAGCAGCCCTCGCGCAATTCCCTCAATGATTGACAACCGTTTTTTCCAATCTAGTAGCGCCTGCTTGTTTGGATCTGCAACATTAGCACCAAGGAACAAAAGATTTAAATCCAAACATTCAAGTTTACAAGTTTCAATTTCTTAATAGAAAAGCCGAAGTAGATACCGAAAAGAAACCAATCCAAGCTTTTGTTTGGCATATATTCATAGAGCAACATCTTGTCCTCTCCCTGAATGCAGTAGCCCAACAATCTGACGAGGTTTCGATGCTGTAACTTTCCAATTAGTATAATCTCATTCTTAAACTCTTCTAGACCTTGGCCAGACCGAACTGAAAGCCTCTTGACAGCAATTTCTTGTCCAGATGGAAGCTTTCCCTGCCAAAAGAAAAAAAGAAAGAGAAGGCTTGTTATTTAACACCAACTGAGCTTATTTTCTTTGCTCTGCAGCACAAATGCACGGAAGACTTGGTTACCTTGTATACAGGGCCGAAGCCTCCTTGGCCAAGCTTGTTTTCCTCGGAAAAGTTATCGGTTGCCGCAGCTATACAGTTGAAATTGAACATTGGCAAATCTGGTCCACTCAATTGTTCACCGTCTATGCCTAATTCATATGGCCCAGAAAGCTCTGCTGAAAGTTCTTTGCTATTGCTCAGGTCAAACATAGGTACTTCGGTTTTGTTCTGAGGTTCATTTGTAGAAGCAGCTGGTGAACCAAAAATTGCAAGAATTTAGCATGCGAATTGAAACAATTTTCTAAGCCAAGTGAGAACCAGAACCAAATATATTATCCAAACCTTTCGTTTTGGCTCTGAATTTCCATAGCAGCAATGCTATTATGGCTATGGCAGCTGCTCCTCCAAAACATATCGCCACTATCACACCAGTTGACAATTTGCCCTCGCTATCTACAGATACTATGAGTAGAAAATGTCAAGTGTTAAACATTTCCAAACAACATGAAAAACATCAAAACATAGCAGATGTCCTCAGAAGGCTTTCTATTTCTTTCTTTCAATAGTCATAGAATTTAATGTGGATTTACTTCTTGTTAATGATATAGAAGGATATCCTATCAAAGTATTAATGAGGGAAGGGCATAAAGACAGCAGGCATGAAAAAGAAAGAGACCTAAACAATTCTAAACCACTTCCATTGAAGTCTGGTATAACATAAACTGGAGAAAAGAGAGAAGGAATTGCAAAGTTTTGAAAGCTTACTCAAATCAGAATGAGCGAGACGAAGGTGCAAAGTATTCCCAGCACCATCAAATTTCTGAATATCTTTTAAAGGTCCATCCCAAGTAGCGCACCCAATTCCAGGAGCATCCGAATATGCAACACACGAAGAATTGCTGGAACATCTATCTCTACACGACTCCACCACAAATATTCCAGTTATGAAATCGGGCAATTTCACAAATAGTATATCCACAAACCCATCTTGTTCACTATCTTCAATAGTTCCATTTGAATTACTTTTCATTCTCTGCTCAAGCAATGGAGTCTTCCTCCGACACCCATCTGACCAAATCCCTTTGTCCCATCGTTCTTTGTTTTTGGGTATAAACCCTTGAGGGCAGCTACACTTAGGACGACTCTCTTCAGAACAAACCCCAAAATCCCCACAAAAATTATAGAAATCGCAATCATTAGAAGGCAGTAAACGAATGGTATCCCATTTGCGAGTTGTTTCATTCAGTCGTTGCTGTGCTTCTTTACCATCCCACTGAATTTGAAATTTCAGCTTATCCAAATCATTCAGTGCTTGAAAAGTTACGCTAATGTTATTTCCATCATCAGGGGTAATCTTGAAACCGTAGAACGACGTAGAACTCATAGTTGGAATCCCAGAGAAAATCTGCTTATCCCAGTGGCCGCTTCTCCACCATCGATTATTCCCATTCCAAACGATGATCTGTACAGCTCCACGAGGATCCACACCCAGACAGTAATTTCCGACGGCCGGATCTGTCTCTGATTTCCACGACATAAACATTCGTCTCTCGCCCATTTGTGGATTCACTTTCACCTCCATATTCGGAAGAAATGTATCTGTGGGGTGTTCGAAGCTGCTCCAATGAACTTTCGACGAGTCGTCTCCACTCGAGAGAACCAATTCTCCATGGTTATGAAGAGTTAAGTTTCTGGGCTCAAACGAATTCGCTGTGATATTGCTTGTCCAAACAGAGACGTTGTTGCCGTCCAGAACGACCAAGTTCCCGTCGTCTCCGATTATCAAAAGCCCATCTGTATTAGGAAGTGGCCTATCTCTATTGGCAACCCAAATAACAGACTGTTCCTCGATATTGTGATACCATATTCCAACGTATCGTAATGAAGAATTTATGGGGCTGAAGAAACCCAGTTGGTAGGACTCATTCAGGGATATGAGGGTTTCATTACTACCGTCTCTTAAACCTCCACCCCTTGTAATTGAATCTGCAGCATCGCAAAACAGAGGAGAAGAACAGAGGAAGAATGAAATAACAAAGAATTGAAGAAACCCAACAACCTTTCTGCAATTACTACCCATATCACAAGATATCTGTGAACAGAAATACTGGCCGGCCAGAAGAGATGATGAAGAAGAAGAAGAAAAAGAAAAAGAAGAAACAAACAAGTAAAAATATAAAATTCAAAGAAAAAACTTCAATGGCGGCGCATTGCTAACATTCTCTGACTTGATAGAAAATGGTTTGATATGAACAATCAACACAAAGCGCTTTTAGGTGAAGATTACTATTCGTTTTCCTTTTCACCACAATTGGAGAAGTTTCAATGAAATGTTTGGCGCAAGACCACTAAAAATTGCAGTCAGGCTCATCTCTCTCCTACATTGTTTTTATATTATAAATTTACATTACACAATTGTTGTGAGGTAAGATATTTAAATTTGAATAACTCCTTTTGTCATTTTCCTTCATGAGCTAATATTTTAGCTCAACTGTAAACAAACAAAACAGGTCATTCTATTTGTTGAAGAACAAAATTAATGAGCTTAAGATTATTAATCTCATCATATAATTCAATTTAGGCATTATCACAAATAACACTACCATATTGGTAATCCTAATCCATGATGTACAGTACAGAGAGAGTAATTTAAATATTTAATTGGGCAGTGGAGTGGTGGATGCAAAGGCTGCAAATTTTTAGTGGTAGGGTTAGTAGGGTTGAGTTGGCCATTTGGTTCAAATCATATCTTAATTGCTCTTCATTTTTCAACCTCCTTTCTTGGAATTTTAATATCATTTCATGCTATATAGTGCAATCCCACATTTTAAAATAACAAAATCCAGGACCCATTATATTTCTTATAAGGTGTCGAATTAGATTAGATGAAAGATACTTTCATAATTTCATTCATGATGAAGTTAAAAGAGGATTGATGCAATTGTTACTCCATTTTTATTTTAGGAATATTATAAAAATTATGAAATTCAACTTTTCTTCTTTATTGTTATTGTTGTTATTTGAATATTTAACTACCATGATTTTACAAAAAAAATAAAAAAACGTATATATTAATTTAAAACAAGGGTCAATAAACTCCAAAATCAAACGGAAGAAACCCCGGGGTCAGAAGAGAACACCCACGTGGAAAATTCGTTGAAAACATTAATTTTTAAAAATAAAAATAGAAAAAGGAAAGAAAAGAATGAAAAAGGTAAGAGTAGCCAACTCTGACCGTCCTAGTTGGACTGTCGTGGGTGGCATCGAATTTAGCCACGTGGAGCCCACAAACACCCAAAAAAATTGGGCCCCATATTAGTTGGGATTTTACTATTATTGTTATTATTATCTTTTGAAACCTCTATTTCTTCTTACTATTAATTATTAATTATTAATTATTAATTATGAATTATTCCACCTTTTTTGTGTTTTCTATTTCATTACCATCGCTAACCTTCGCAATCACCATATTATTAACAACTCCATATATTAAAAACATTTTTCTTAATTCCCACTTTTTTTAATGTATTAAAACAACTCCAATTAAAAACATAAACAAAATTATACCTTTTAATCGGTACACCTGTTACCAATAATTATAAACTTAATTCTAAAGATGTAGGGTTGTCATGTGATAAAATTCCAACATAAAAGTACAAAAAAAAAAAAAAAAAAAAAAACAATCAATTTGTTTAATTGTTATTTAGGTCAAGGTCTTTAAATATTGATATTGTCTTCACATTATTCTATACAAATAAATTAGTAATAATAATAAGGATTTGAAAATGGTCAATACAAGGGCCCGAGTTCGTTTAATTAATCGACTATTTTTTTAATACATACACTCACATAGTCTATAGATTGTTATGTTTTGTCTAGTTAAACTCTTACAAATGGAATTTGGAAATGTAAGGAGTGAAAGCGGGACCCTTTTAGAGTTGGTTGGAGAAGGGGTGAGTGACTACATAAAATAATAGTGATAATTAATAAATAATAAATAATGTTGTAATAAGATTTTTTGTGATTATTTTTGTAATAGGGTGCAGATATGTTGACTTTGGGAAAAATGGAAATACAAAAATCATGAAAAGAGAATTGATGTCGAGGAAAACGCATTGAAAGTATATACAATTGTCAGATTGCATGAAATTGAAATCTATATATGAATTATATCTACAAGTATTATATTGTTTTGACTTTTGAGGGGTGGGAAAAACACCCCAAAGTCATCACACCTTAAAACAGATGTGAATTGCAACCTTTTTTTTCTAATTAATTAAGTTTTTCGAAATAACGTCATGATAGTTTTCAAAAGTATTTTAATAACAATTTCAATATTAAAATTAGGCTTATAAATATAGTTTTTCACTTATTAATTTGGTAATATATATATTTTTTTATTTCTGGACTTTTATCGTTTTGTTTATATTTTAAGTTTCAATATTTACGATTTTAACTTCGATTTCTTTTAATATTTATTTTACATTTTGTTAATATCCTTTTAATCAATTTTTATAGAAAAAAGAAAAAAGAAAACACAAAAAAATGTAGTTAATCGTGTTTCTCATTTTTCATTCCTGTTAAGATTTATTTTTAGAAGAAATTTTACAATTATTTAAAGTTAATTAACCGACATTAATGTCTATAAATTGAAAGTTGGTATTTAGTGGGGAAAAAAACGAGATTTAAAGTGTAAACCTTTAAACCTAGTTATCTATCTTGAATAAAACTTAAATTTTAAGGATATGTAAGTAATTGTTTTAATCAATATAAATTAAACTGAAACAAAACTTAAAATTTAAAAACGAAACAATTGTGTGATAAATGTTTAATTTAACACAATGGATAAGTTTGATTCACAATTTAGTTTTCTATTTTTTTTTATATATAAAAACGGTTTCAAAATTGTATAAGAAGATTTTAAGAAGGGTAAAAGATTATTTTTATAAAACTTGTTCCTGTTTTCAAAATCGTTTTAAGAAAGGTAAAACGTTTTCAAAATCGTAATTGAAAAGGTTGACGACGAACAATAATAAAATGCCCCAGATATAGCGGCATTGGTGTGTGTCGGTAAGTTAGGCAAGCGTGTGCTCTAATCCAATTCAACGACTTTTAGTTTTTTTTTTTTTTTTTTTTCATTTTATTTTCCATTTTATATTTTTTTTCATTGAAATGAAATATTAAATCATTTTGAAAATAGTATTTGTTTACACTTCAATTCTAAACAAAATTCCAATCTTCTTTTATTGTAACAGGAATAACTCTTCAATTTTTCTCAGCAATTTCAAAATAAAGTTAAAATTATGGAATATTATTATTATTGTTATTATTAATAATAATAATAATAATAATTTCCCTTGATATGCCATCTCTATTATTAGTGAAAGTTGACAGCTGCTAACAAAACAAATTTTAATTAAATCAGTATACTGTTAGTGAAAGCTGACAACTGCTAAGAAAGTAGTTTTATGGGCAAATTAACACCTTTTTTTTTTCTTAAAGTTTTTTCTCGTGTCATATATAAATGAAAACGAAATAAAAATTAATTAAAATGTCCAAATAATAGAGATTCCAAATCATACACCAATCTTAATGAAAAGTCTAATTAAATAGATTTGTTATATAAACTACGAGTTATATACGATCATTCAAAGTTTAAATTAGTACAATTAAACATCAAATAGGAACAGTAAAATAGATTGTTGACTATGTTGAAATTGAAATACAGTTTTGGTTTTGGAATTCAAAGCAAAACAAAAAAACCGTCAAAATCTAATTCGCCCACAGAATGGTATTATTCATTGATTGTGGCCACAAATAATTATCTCAAACACCCACTTGCCCCCAGAATAAAAAAAATAAATAAAATGATCATAGAATAGCCCACATCAGCCCCTTTCCATGATATTTCTTCGTCCAAATGCATTGTTAAAGAAAGAAAAAGGCAACCCAACTTGATTACCCCATCTGCACAATGTTCTCTTCCTTAATGGGCATCTTGTGTTATATAAATAAGTGAGTGATAAAAGGGCAACGGAAGGTATATTTTAAAAAAAAAAAAAAAAAAAATGAAGAAATTGTGCGAGCTGTGTGGGTTTGTGGCTACAGTGATGTGCGAATCGGACGCAGCCAGGTTATGTTGGGGTTGCGATTCCAAGGTCCATGGGGCTAATTTTCTAGTGGGGAAGCATTTGAGGGTTTTGCTGTGCCATGATTGTCAAGCCCCGACGCCTTGGAATGGTTCTGGCCCTAACCTTGTGGCTACGGTTGCCTTTTGCCACAATTGCGTTCACAAAAATAGGCGGAATCATGGGAGACGGTGTGAGGAAGCTTGTGGGAGCTCTAATGGCGGCACTGCAGGTAGTGACCGTGGTGATGATGGTGATGATGAGATTGAAAATCAAGTGGTTCCTTGGTTATCTTTGTCCCCTACCTAATTCAAAATTCTCTTCCCCTCTATAATTAATCCATCCCCCATGTCAATTAATAATTGTAATATGGAATTACTTTTTGGTTATGTGTAACGACGTAAGTCTATCACCCTTCAAATTGTGGGTACTCACTGTTTTCGAAACCATATACTAAAAATTAGGAGACAAACATAGCCAAAAATGAAAACAACTCTTCTATCAATTCATCTATAAGCTAAATTGAATTAACTTATTGTTCTTCCATGTGATTCATGTTAAGTCGCCTCTATTAATTTCTCAATCTCCAACAAATCTCCAAAATGCCAAAACCAAAAATGTTGGCAAAACTATTGTGTTAATTTACATTGCTAGCATGCCCTACAAAATTAAAAGAGTAATTAGAATGAGTAACACTTTTATGACTAATAATTGAGTATATAAAATATTTTTAAATGGTTACAAATATAATAAAATATAGATTAAATTTTAGTTTCATCTTATTCTATTTTGGTTTTTAAAATTTTAAAAACGTTTGTTTTAGTTTATGAACTTTTAAAAATAGTTTATTTTGATCCTTGTAGTTAGAATTCCATTAACTTTTAAACGAAATGATGAGGTGACTTTTAATATTTGAATGATTAGACTATAGATTCATCATATTAATTAAATTGATAAATAATCAACAAATTTGATTGATTTGTTGTATAAATCTTTTATATCAATACAAAAACACAATCTACACGCGTGAATGAAATAAATGAAAAAAATAATTTGAAAATTTGAGGTTTATTTAGGCGTAGTCTGGTTTGAACCCACTTTGTTAGAAGGTCCGAAACCTAAAGGGCTCAAAGCCCAACGTCTCGTGTTGCTGCTAACTTTGCAAATCTCGGTTTAAAACTGAACCCATAAACCATTGGTTCGGTTTTATTTTGTTTGTTTTGTTATTTTTTGGGTTTAAGACATTTCCTCCCACGCAGTACTAAGCCTTATTGGACATTGGAACCAAAGCACTATGATTTCATAATGACATTCCTTAATCATTTTGTTAAAGGGGTTGAATTTTGGCATCTTAACTCACCACGACTAATCATTATTATAAATATTATTATTTGTAGACTAACTATTATTACTATTCTTCTTATGTTGGTTATAAGCTTAATATTAGAGCGACATTAGCTATAATACTTGTGCTAACAATTACATTGGTTTAAATACCGCTTTAATCTATCTTTATAGTTTTCACTTTTAGTTCATTTTCATTATTGTACTTTTTAAATGTCGATTATAGTCCCCATACTCACTATTATGATTTATTGTTTTTAGTACAACATTCAAAGGTAGAGAGATTCAAACCATAGACTTGATGGTTAATAATATACTACGATACTCTTTTTGGTTGTTGTAGTTCATTTTAGTTCGTATAGTTTTAAAATGTTCATTTTTATAGGTTAGAAAAGTAACAATTTTATTTGAACTTTTTATTGATGTTTCAAAAACCCAAAATGAATCAAATATTTCAAAAGTAAAGTTGGAAATTAAAATCAACATTTACAAATGTATGTGAATCTAATTAAAACTAAAATCAAGAATAGAAAGAGTAAAGTAGTATTTAGAGCACATTCATTTTTGGATTTTACAAAATTGAACATCTCTCCTTTTAGCATATAACGGTTAAAAATCTGGGTGACTCAGCTTAGTTGACTAAAAAAGAAAAAAATAATCCCGTGAAATTAGGAAAATGCAGATCCAGCTGTACACCAAACACACGCAAACACGAAATTGGGAATATGGATAAGAAGCTGACCTAACTCACAGCCCAGAAACACAACTCACAAAAATAAAGCAATTTTTGTAATATGATTGAAAAGAATGGGCCCCACCACGTGATTTCCACCCTCTCTCCAACCACAAACAATTAAAACACATCCCCAGTTTTCCCTTCCCGTTGGACGCCCGTCGCCGCCGCCGCCGCTCCTTTTTCTTTTTCTTTTTCTTTTTTTTTCCTTTTTCAATATAAGTTTTAATTTTAATTTAATTTTTACATTACCAGAAATGATGTAATAATTTTAAATTTCAACGAAAACCCGGTGGGAAAAGGAAAACAGTAATGTTGTATTGATCCATTTATTAACAGCGGCGGATTGAAGTGGGGAATGGGGCGTTAATTTTGGCGAGTAGATAGCACTAATATCGATCTTTTTATTTATTGATTTCTGCTTACGTGGCACCAGCTGTACCGTCCTTTTTTTTTTATTACAATAAAAAAAAAGTTACCACAATGGGGGTCCCACCATTATTGCCCGCCAATTCAGACCCCATTTTAAAAACGGATAATATTATTCATCCTCACTCTCTTACAACAGCATCGTCAAGATTAAAAGCCAACATCCGAACAGATTAAACGAATTTTGCAATTAATAGTAACGCACTCTATAATTATATTGCTCTTCCTCACCGATTCTTTTTGCAGTTTTTTTCTTTTCTTAGCCAACCCCACCACCCCCCTCAAATAAAAACCCTAAACTTTCTTCTTTTTGCTTTACTAACAATGGCGGATTTCGAGAAGCAAGACAGGATGGTTGTTGGGAATGCCTTTCTTGCTGAAGAGGATGACAAGCTTCTCGATGGAGTTACATTATTGGATTTCGATATGTTGTGTTCTACCGTCGCGATGCAGACGCAGGGGAAATGGGCCAAGTTGGAGACTACTGAAGATGCTACAACGGGACCTGAATTTGGTGGAGTTTTTAGGATGTGGGAAGGTGAACTACTTGATTGCTACGATGACCGTCGTATCGCTATCGAATCGGCATGGTTAGACTTTCTAATCCACCTTTCTTCTCTCTGTTCAGCTTTTTTAGGGTTTTTCTTCTGGGGAGCTACAGAAATTGTCCTTTTTTTTTTCCTATGTTCGTTCGAGCAAAGGGTTCTTCCCCCTTCTTTTTGTTTTCCCTTTTAGGGAGGGGGAGGGGAGAGGGAAGAAGCGATTTCTTCTTTTGTTGAGTTTTCTCTGCAAAATAAAAAAGTTTTGACCGGGGTATTTTCTTTTTTTAGTTGGAATATGTCTCTCAGGTTTCAACTTGTGAGTCAGAAAAGTCAAATCGATAGTTTCTGTGCACAAATTTTCCTCATGGTTTCGGAGTATCTGTGATTGGTTGAGCTTGTCTAACAGGGGATGTATGTTATGTTTTGCCTAAGTTTGAAATTCATAATTTTCTATGAATGGGATGTTTGCTATATTTACTGCTTTTTTCCACATCAAATTAATTATGATTTTGATCTTCATGTAGTAACAGTAACCTTTATTAATGGTGCAGCTGTCCGTGTCACAGATTCGGGAAGAATATGGGAAGGGCTGGTTTTGGCTCTTGTTTTCTTCAGGTAAATTTTTTCTTGGCTGCTTGAAAGTTTGAAAGGAGAGGGGGAGAAGTTAGATATTAGTTTTCTTTGCTTATCAAATTTTTGTATTACATAGTATGCAGTTCTTTGGTTTTGAATAATGTACTTTTTGCCATAATTTTGAATATCCATTTGCAGGGAACGGTTTATTTAGTTCTAGCTCTTGGTGCCCTGTGCAACTTCATTGCATTTCTGGTCACTAAACGCCATTACTTTTTATATTCGGCAATTGCTTTCACCATTTCAACAGTTACATATTTGGGGTTCTTCCGCACCCAGATGAGGAGGAAATTCAATATAAGGGTGAGACGTCTTGTTCTATTAGCCATTTGTTGTTAGCTGTTTCCTATTTCTACTTGATAATTATTGGAATTGTAACACGTTCTATATTAAGATTCCTGAAGATGCTATGCTCTAAATTTGTCTTTTGCCTTCTCTGAACAATTTATTTGTTTTTTTCCCGTCTAAATCAAAGTTTTATTATTTAGGTAAGAAATTGCCCTAAAATACAGAGGCTCACACACGCACAAAAAAATATCCCCAACAGAAAAAAAGTGGATTCAACCTAATTATAGAAAAGGACTCCATCCCAAAAGAACAAGATTAAGCTAAGGCCTGCCGACAGCGCCCACGAGGATGCATTAAACCTAGCCACTCCCAAACTTCCTCGTCTTATCTTTCCACCTCTTTAAAAATTCTATAATTCTTCTTTGTTCAAATATCCCACAAAAACTACAAAGAAGTTAGTATACCACAAATGCACACTGTAGCCTACCATCCCTATTCTAGACCTAATAGATACCAAACACTCTCAACCAGCTCTATAGGTGGCAAGAAATTAACAATCTCAAATAATTGATCTAATTTCTCCTTGCACCTCCTTTTGAGAGTGCACCATTGGGAGACCGAAGCATAGTAAGAGTGTCTCTATATGCAATTCACGACATTAACTCCCATGTACAACCTGCCATGGAATAAATATAGGAGCAGGGAAGGATGGAGAAGAGGACAAAATGTGAAAAAATGAATGGCAAGAGAAACCCTTAGAAGGATCGTGGGAAGACTGTCTCTATATGCAATCCACGACATTAACTCCCATGTACAACCTGCCATGTAAACATCCCAACCGTCTTTAGAATTACCTTCCAAACAAAGGAATAAATATAGGAGCAGCAAAGGATGGAGAGCAGGACAAAATATGAAAACATATGAAAAAATGAATGGCAAGAGAAACCCTTACAATGATCGTGGGACTAAATCCTAGCATCATGATAGTAATGGTTTCTGGGGTATTATTAGAGTATTAAGGGTATATTAGTAATTAGCTAGAGAGTTTGTTATACTTGTTGGTTATAAATAGAAAGGGAAGAGAATGAAGAAGATACACACTATTTTGGTGAGTGATTTAGGGCTTGCGAGTGATATCAAGAGTGGAGGGTCCAAGAACCTCAAATAAGTTGGTTTTTATCTAGTAGTTTGGTTATCTATTATATTTCAATATATTTTGGTTCGATCACATTCCTTCTCCTAGAATAACAGGCTAGTATCGTAGAAGAGAAATTAGTCAAAGTTGTAGTTATATTTGTGTATACATGGTAATAGGCGGCATATCACGGAGTTGTGCTCGAATGATCAAGAAAGATTTAATTAAGACAAAGTCAAACTAATTCCATCGTCTTCCTTTTTGTTAAGAGATTGTGTAACTGATAAGTTGATAGTCGTAAGTAGCCAAGCAGTCAAATGGAAAGCCATAGAAATTCAAATGATTAATTGTCTGTTTGGGATGATCTTCTTATTTCTTAGGAGTAATTGTGGGCAGAGAAAGACTAGTATGAGAAATTTTTTGTGTAGAGGGAGATTCCTACGGTGAAATTGATTGATAGTGTGTATAGAGAGACTTGCAACAAATAGTGTGTATCAAAAGAGAGATTAACGAGGAAGTACACATGTTACTAACATGGTGTAGCTCGGAAGTTAAATCATTCTATTGAGGTTGGAGACTCAAATTTCAATCATCTTATTTATTGATGAGAGAGTGCATAATCCGAAAGTTAGAGAAAATGTGTATTTAGAGAAGTTAATGAGATAAAGTAAGGTAAGTTGGAGAAAATGTGTATGAAGAGAAGCAGAGTGAAATTAATGAAAGTATAGAAAGTAATTAGGGAAAAAGAATGCATGAGAGATTGAAGGACAGAATGTTTAAGCCTAATAAACCCTCCCAAACATTTTGATGTTATTATTGCTTGCAAAACTGGTGTAAATGATGTCATTTTCAATCCCATTTCTTACCATGCTGACGTAACCATTTTTTGCTTCCATGTATATCATTCATATATGGTTTAAAGTTATAGCTATTTTGTCACCTTTCTCATATGATTGTTGAATTGAAAATCTGGCGGCCTTTTCTTAGTAACTAATGTGTAGGTTAATAATTTATGTTTTAGGGAGGAGATAATTCCTTGGACGATTGCATCTACCACCTCATCTGCCCTTGCTGCGCCTTATCTCAGGTCCGTCCATCAGTATTTTCGCATCAAAGCCTTATATTCGTTTTCAACTTCCTACTTCTCTGTCATCATGTGTAGGCAACCTAAACTAATTGCTCAATCATCACTAATATATTGTCAATGTGGAGCAGGAATCACGAACGCTGGAAATGAATAACGTTCAAGATGGCACATGGCACGGTCGGGGTGACACAATATGTATTGGTAGTTATGGTGATGCCAATCGATTTGTGGAGCTAAACCCACCTCTTCCTCTCTCAACCAAATTGCCTGAAGCCTGTGGCACTCTAAAGGATGTGGCGAATCAAAATCAGTCTTGAACCTGTGCGTGCATGTAGCAAGCATGTGGTAGCTGCCATGTGGTAGCTCTGCCTACCACATGCTTTCGAGATTCTCCATCTGGTTTATACCAAAGATAACCGAGACACTGCCATGTTTCAGCAACTGTGCCCTCAAGTGATGAGGGTCAAAATTGGAGATGCTGCTTTACTCTTGGTGGGGTGTTGCCTTCCAGAATTGGTTAGGCTACCCTTGGTGCAATTGGAGATGTGGTTTTGGAGGTTTGGAGGGGGGTTGAAAATGACTCCTTTCTTGGATGAAGATTCTCTTTTATTTTTTCTTATTCTTTCTTTTTTATCTTGTGTTATTCTACCACTGTAAAACATCCATGATAGCGTGTTCAGATCGTTAAAACATCACTTGCAAACTTGTATATACCATACCAAAATTTTATGTATCAAGTAGATGAGTGCAACCTCTGAATCTGGCTGTTTTTATAATTAATTCTTCTTAGAATCATTGAAGTCCATAATTCCTTGTGAAGGAAATGAAAGATCCGATGCTTTATGATACCATTTACAAACTTGTTATTAATGGTAAAAATTATTCTCACACTTAATATGTAACAATTGAATAATTTTATAGTAATTGAATCAAGTCGTGATACAGAGAGATACATAACAAGTCAAATTTAGAAGAAAAAAAAAACTAACAAGTACACAAGTTGTGTAAGTGAACCTAACCATCTCCTGTATTTATTTAATTTTTTTATTATAACAGTGTGAATTAAGGGGTAAAAAAGAACTTAGCTTATGTTCAACTCAACTGCTACCGATATGTGCTTAGATCGAGATAAAAGAACTAATCGAATGAACTTGGTATAATAGGACTTAGGAGTTTGAATCACGTGGTCGCTATATGTTTTCTTTGACAAAAGGAGGTTAGTATTTTTTTTTTTTTTTTTTAACTTTTTGCTTTTAAAAAATCATTAATAATATAATCATATTTGAGTTGGTTGATAAATTTTCTTTTAGACTCTACTATTAATGAAATACTAATATGAAATGGGCACTATCTTTTTTGTTTTCCAATCTTGTTTAGTATATCTAATTTCAATTTTTTGTTTTCTAGTTACATCATGCTAGATTAGTTTAATAATAACATTATGCTAAAGAATTTTGCTACTTTACAAAAACTCACCAATGATATAAACTAAATCGTAATTGAATTATAAATTAAAATCAAAATGAACATAACTCAACTGACATAATACTTGTAATATCAACTTCACGTTAGAAGTTCGATTTTTCAACTCCATGCATCAATTTAATACATTTGTAAAGAAAAAAAAATAAAAAGTTCAAGTTAAAAAATAGATATCATGATTAATTCTCAATCTAAAAATGAGTATGGTTGAATTTCGTTAGACATATACCTTAAACAAGTGTAAAGAGTTAAAGTTTCCATTTTTAGTACAAAAACAAACGAAAAAAATAATCATGAATTAAACTATTGTGTGTGACTCAATTTTTTATTAAAAAAATTCAACCAACAAAGTATAGGAATTTAAAACTTTCCAATAAGAAATGAATACATGTCCATTATCGCTAAATTTCATATTAACTCTTAAAAATAAAGATATTTTAAAATGTATAATTAAATATTAAATGAAAGTAATTTCTACTGCCACTTAAATATTTTGAAGTGCAGTTCATGAGAAATTTTGTTATTTATTTATTAAAAGTAGCAGTAAAAATATTGTATTTGCACCTTCAAAACACCAATTTTACAGTATGGTTACGCCGTTTAATCAACCAAACACCCAAAATTAACCACTAATTACAAATCCCAATTTTAATCCAATTGCGCAACCAAAAATAATACACTTTTTTTTAAAAAAAAAGTTACAAAATCAAATTCACTTTCAACCCTCTCCTGCTATTGCTATGGCGATACTCTGCTACCCCGTCCTCGTTTCCGATCCACTTCCCCGAACTTCTTCTCCCACCGGACCTCCCATCATACCCATCGCATATGGCGGAGCCCTTGCAGCGTTTTGGACTCCATAATACATCTGCTGACTTACGCCATCAGCAGCCATCCTCGCCGCCTCCGCCTGTGGATCGTAACCACTCACCGGGCCCATTCCTCCGCCGTACACTTGACCGCCCATCGTAACTGGGTGGTGATACGCTAAGGGCACTTGACCGCCACCCACCGGCGGGAACTGTTGAACGTACGACGGCTGAGTCTGAATCGGAATATGCTGGACCGGAACATTTCCAGGCGGAATCTGACCGGGAAGAACGTATACGACAGGTTGGTGATGACCCGGATAATTTGTACCCGGGTAATAATGCATCATCGGGCTATTCGGATACCCGGGCGGTTGAGAGAACGGTATTGCTGGAGGTTCACAATTCTCCGGCGTTTTATCCACTGGCTCCGCCCTCGGCGACGGCGTATCGGGACGGGTTTTAACTGGGGGAAGATTGGGCATCGAAGTCACACAAGTCGCCGACGGCACAACAGGGGAAGGCGATCCAGGATCCGAAACCGAAACATTCTCAGACGGATTCAAATTAAATCGACTCTTCGATTTGGGTTCTCGTGAATGAGTCGAAGTATCGTCCTGATTGTCCAGACCAAACAAATAGTCCGGTACTTCAGAGACGATGGATGAAACTTCCGACCGACCACGCTCGAGCTCCGGCACTGGAGCGCTGCCGTTGAGAGCGTCGAGAAACCAGTGATCCCGATTTGTAGAACCGCCGAGGAGGGAATTAATGCTACTGGCTCTGGAATCTTCCCCTCTAAGAAACAGAAACAACCGGAGTCTCGCCGATTTCGGATTGTGATTCTGTACAAGTCGATCGTACTCGTCCATCATATTTTCCACATCCTCATCTGTCGACACTGAAATCAAGGCGTCGAGATCTTCATTGGGAAGCTGGTACTTTATGCTCATGTTAATTGTACCTAAACAAACCAATAAACAAATTCAATTCCCCTTTTTGAATCATGAATTCGTAAACCCCCAAATTTCAATGAGAAAACAGAGTATCGAAGTTAAACTTGCCAGTGATCTTAGCGAGTTTGGCAAGGAAGTGCGAAAAAGTGGTGGAGCGTTGAACAGCAACAATGCGAGTCTCGCCACCTACGTATCGTAGTTGATTATCATGCGGTCGGGGTAAGATATTACCACCGAAGCTGCACATGAATCGAACTCGAGCATGTGGGTCGTTAGATAAGTTAAAGTGATGGTCGGATCTCGGCGACGACGCTACTGAGTCGGTGGCGTTGGAGTCAAGCTCCGACGGATGAATCGACGCCATTTTCAAGCTTCAAGAATAACCAGAAAGACTCCTACAAGATCAAGGAAATCGATGAAACTCTGATACACACCCAATTGAGGGAATTTCTCGGTTCTTGTCTTCGAAAATTATATGGTTGGATTTATATTTACAAAGGTGAATTACGATACTAAAATTACTGAGTACAAACAATACATATTCAAATTCATAAATTCTCAGAAACGATCATTAATTTCTTAGCTTTTCTGATCTTTTGTTTTTTGCACGCTGCAACTACCATCCTTATCAGATCCATTTTTTATTTTCTTCTGTTACTTTATTAAACAAACCAAAGATGGTTCCATCTTATCTCAATCCATTTAATTTTTCCATCAACATATAATTGTAACCATAGAACAGTTCCTCAACTCAAAAAACAAAAATAAATAAAACAGCAATTCTTTAAGCAAATTTAAATGTCATAATTTGGAAAATAATTATAAATAAACGAAACATCAATTAAGAGCAACAATTCTATCTCCTCTACACTCTAACCAATCCCAAGAAACAATATGACATGCAAAAATAAAAAATAAAAAAACCTCAAACACTGTAATTGATTACCAAATAAATGGTTGAATTACCAAAAATATGGAGGAAGTAAATAATTTGAGATATGAATTACCCAAAAATATGAAGGGACTTACTTGAAGTTGAACACTGAATAGAAAATGAAGAAGAACAGGAGGCTGCTGAGTTGAGTTCACCTTTCTATTTTTTCCATATAGCGTACATTTCAGGCTTTAAATTTGTTCATAGTTTTTTTTCTTTTTTAAAAAAATAAATGCAAATTATTTATTTCTTTTTCATAAATCTTGAGTTAGAGTAGAGCCCACCGGGCCCACACCTTTTCGACTAATTACAATCTCCGACGTGGTGGCCTATCCACCAACGGGTGTGCTATCCTACGCCGTTCATATTGCCGCCCCACCAATAACCATTGACATCTGGCTCTGGGCCCCACGATCCACGTGGTTCTCTCTCTTTCCACACCACTTGATCAGCCTTCCCACATGGCAAACCCGTACGAGTGCCCGCACCTGAACTCTTTCATGCTGTGAAATATACACGTGTCTGTATTAATCTCGTGAAACGAATCGTTTTGCGCACCACTTGAGCGAGGAGATTTTTTATTTTTATTGTTATTATTATTATTATTTTAAATCTCATAATCCGAATTATTGCTTGCGGATGCCGGAGGGGACTTGTTTCGTTGTTCTTTTATTGTCATTTTTTTTTCTTTTCTATTAAAATTCGAAAGAAAAAAGGTTGTTGAATATTAATTAATTTGCTTTGAAGTGCAAAAGTCAAGTCTACCCCTCATCATGCATTTATATATATATATATATATATATATATATATATATATATATTTCTAATAATTCACTATCTCTTCCTTTTACATTTAAGTGGACAATAACGCAAAACAATAATTAATTAATGATGATGATTGAAAAGATTCAGTTTTGGTGTGAATTTGATGCTTCCCAATCAACACAAATCCTTCACCCAATTGGATGGTTTATTCTTATAAAATTTCATTAATTAACTTAATGCTTTTTTTTTTAATTAACCTAACCTAACAATCTATCATTTTTCAATTCAATTGTAACTCAGTGGAAAAACTTCCAACTACTATTTCAAAAGTTATTGGTTCTAACTACACTCTCTTACTATTGTTAAACTAAATAATAATAATAAAAAAAAATTAACTCTCCATAATTTGACATTAACATCCCAAAAAATACTAAGATTCTAATTAGGTAGAAAATGGTTAATGTTTATAATGGTTAAATTGATCTGCTAAATTAGATACACTACATATTAAAAACTTATTACGATTAGATGCTCATATTAATTAGGGTGAAAATGAATGGAAAATGAAACAAGTTGTAGTAATTTAATATTATTTCATTTTCATATATATATTTTTTAATTTCCTTTTTATATTACTAAATATTCATGTATCGTTGTTTAAAAAAATGAATCACATAATGTAGTCTACCGAAATAAATTCGCATTCAAACTTAGAAAAAATAGTTAAATTGATCAAAACCACAAGTTTTTTTAATAAAGAAGATGACATCACAATTATATTGACACCTTTGACTTAAGAGAAGAGTCCTTGATACTCGAAATCTAAAAATATATTAAATACAATAAAATTACTCGGTCCTATTAGATAATTATTTCATCGTATATATTTTTTAATGAAAACATATTTATGCCTAATTTCTTACCATTATTTATTTGCGTACTGCTTGAATATAAAAGGGATTGGGTTTAATTGTTGGCCCAAATCCAAAAACTTTAATTTTTCTTCAAAATTTGGCTTCATTTTAATCTTTTCCATGCAAACATTGGATTCATGGAAAAAAAAACTGTAAATGGTATATATTTGTTATTTTTAGATTTTAAAACGTAGAGTACATGTATTTGAAAAAACGAAAATCAATTTTAGTAGATGTTAGATCTTGTGACGTTTGTTCAGACGTTATTTATCAATAATAGTAATTCAACGGAACGGAAGGATGTATTAGGTAAAAGGATAGTTAAATTAAGAGTGGAACGAAAGAAATCTAAAAAATGAATTTATGTATGATAGGTTAATAAATTAGAAGAAGGGAAGAAGAAAAGCGACATTCCCACCAATGATTGAAGAAGATAAGCGATAGGCAATGTTTTTATATGAGTTGGTTGTGTAAGCGAATAGATTCTGGATTTTATGGGTTTTTTGTTTATTTATTTGTAAATAGAAAAGGACATTATGTAAGTTAGTATTTGCACTCTTTCCCTTCCTTCCGAATCTTAAATCTTTGGACAATATGCCCTTTTTTTTTTAATAACCAAAACAACCTCTCTCTTCAAGCCAAATTATTTGCAATTTATGGGGCCCCCCCAAATAATTGCCCCAAACTTATTCCAATACCAAATGGATTTTGCTCTGCCCCGTTGACGAGTCTCTGTTATCTGAAACGACGCCGTAATTGGAAAGGGCACTCTGTGGGCAGTGGTCCATCGTGAAGTGGGAAATCGCAGGCCCAACCATCAAAGCCCATATTCTCTTAGCCCATACCTACACAAAACGGAATTACGGATACCTAGTCTACACAAGTCTAAAAACAATAATAAATATTTGATTTTTTTTTATTATATAATTAAAAGTTAAATGCATAAATTGGCAACTTTAATTATTACAAAATCTTTTTAAAAGGGTCAACGGAAGAATCATTATTCATTATTGCAATTCTCCAAATATGTAAAAAACAAAGGCTGTGTTTTTAATACTGCTGAATTCAATACGAAAAAATTAAGCTACAAAAATTATAATATTTGTGATATACGTGTTTTGGTAAGCTCCAATAATTATGGACGAATAAATCAAATTTGGAAATAAATTTATCAAAATTTCCAAATTTGACAAAATGATGGTGTCAAAAACATGATTCTAAAATTATATATTTCATCATTTTAAACAAAATTTATTTGCATCTATATTTTCATCCAAGTATGTTATTAGGTTTTGAAAAATAGATACATTGCAAAAGATTGTCAAACTATTTTACTATAAATTTTCCCATACTCACCTTATCTTCGATGATTTTCCAATCGATGTCTTCATTGGCTAGCAGAAGGAAAGTGAACAAATCATGTTATTGCTACGTTTTTTTACTATTTTACATTTATTATTTTCTACGACATTTACTATTTTCTTCTCAAAATAAAATAGTTTCAAACTAAATTACAAACACAAACTATTGCAATCCAACTCTTGGAACCAACTCCTTGTTCCAAGCGTCTTAAGTTTTTAATTCTCTTTCACAAATAAGTATGCACACAAATATATCAATGAACCTTTTGTAACTGTACGAAATTAGTGAGCGCACACATATACATCAATAAAACCTTTTATTAAAATGTCACGTCACTTGACATTTTGACTATTCATGCAATAAGAATGACTTAGGATAGACTTTAATCAATATACTTAATTTGTTTTGACAAATCCTCACGTTATCCTTTATGCAAAAAGTTGTTTCAAAGTCTATTTATCTTGGAATTTGAAGGATCACTCGTTATTTGATTGCATTCCCACGTGTTTAGTATTAAATATAATGTTTTTTTACCAATAAATGTATAAAATTGAGATGCTGTTTTATGACTGAATTTTTAATA
>JBBPDJ010000023.1:2173577-2247336 GCA_037974625.1 Cucumis cinereus | reverse complement strand
TATATATATGTATTATTTTCCAAACTTTTAAAATTCCTGTTTTACAAGTTTAGTCAATAAAATTTGAAAATGGAAAAAAAATTGAATATTCTATTTTATTTTCTAAACTTTTAAATATATGTTTTATAAGTTTAGTCAATAAAATTTGAAAATGGAGGAGAAATAATGAATGAATGACGGACTAGTGACGTCATCAACTACATAAGAACTAAGAAAGCAACTTGGGGTATGGCAACAATCAAAATCAATGATTGCTATGTAAAATTTTCAAAATCAAAGAACAATACATTTATATTTTAAAATTAGAAAAATATTAAATTTGAAAAAGACACCATACCATTAATCAAATATTATAAATCGGTGGAGAAAATCTAGTTTAATATGATTTGGAAAATGAAGTTATAGTTCATATTGGAAATGAATAGTCGTCCTAATCATTCGATAAAAGAAGAACGGAAACAATATTTAATTTTTTTTTACATGTTAAAGGGTAAAAATCAATGGTACAACATAATTAATTAATTGTATGTTAGAATATATTTTCAAGTATTTAATTTTTTCTAATGTAGTTCACAAAATAGTATTACCGTATTTTATAATTTAACTGAAAATTCATATATTTGATTCGAAAAGATGAAAATCATTTTAAAATTTGTTATGACAATAAGTACAACTTCTATAAACTAAAAACCAAGTGCTCAAAAACTAATTTTTAAAATCTTGTTTTTGCTTTTCTTAAATTAGCTAAACATTCGTATATTTGTATAAGTAATAGTAAAAATCATGAGTAAAAAATTGAAAATCAAATAAAATAAAATAAAGAAAAAAAAGATAACACAATTTCAAAAGTTTTGATAAACATTTACCCTTCTAAAATATGCCATGAGAATCAACGATCTAATCTAAACATTAACAAATAAGATTTTAGACTTCTCAAGGGATAGAATTTTTATTTTAAAATATTTTAAAACTAAAGATAACCACTAACGTTGTTTATTATTATTATTATTATTATTATTATTCTTTAATAAACCGATGAAGCAACATTTTAAAATTCCACTTTCAGAAAAAAAATATATATACATCGATAATTTTTTTAATGGATAATCAGTTTCGAAAATTTCACCACATAAACAGGAAGAAAGATAAACTAGGTCTAATAAAGAAAAAGATGATCTTTATTTATTTATTTATATTAAAAATTATTATTCCTCTAACTTATTTTATATATATATATATATATAAAATAGGTGCACTCGTTTATTGTGTAAAATTTATATATATTTTTGGCACAGAGCGTAAAATTCATGAGTTTAGAAATCTTTTCGAGACAATGTGTTAAATATATGGACATTTTTTTTGTAAAAACTTTTTTGAAATATAGCGTAAAGTTGAAGTCAATTCAATTTTTTGTTAGAGTCAACACAAAAAGTATCCATTGAGGAAAATTTAAAGGGATATTTCTTTTGTTGACACCAAAATTAAACGGAGAGAAAATAAGATAGTAATCAAAATGTGTCATTTAATAAGTAAGTTTACCTTGTGACAAGATATTTAAATATAGTTTCACTGTCTTTACGCCATTTAACCTTATCATGACCTATTGCACACTTTCATTGTATTGATTAGCCTCCTTATATTTAAATATATTGTGAATGTGTACCCAAGTATTGTTGTTATTGTAATGTTGGTTAAGTTTTTTTATGAGTTAAAATGATATCTTGATCTTATTTTGTGATCGCTTAATTTTAATTATGTATTTTTACCTTCTAATTCTTATTTTCAACTTTCAATAAATATTAAATTTAATATTTATTATAGTTTATGATTGATTTTAATTTTTTTTATATGCGAACATTTTTACCATTATTTTAAATACGTATTCACAAATTATATTTGTTGTATGAAAATTATTGTTATATTTAATTAATTAACTTGATAAAAATTAACTTTGGTGATCAGATTTAAAATTTAACGAAAATATAAGTACTAAAGTTAGTAGATAATCTAACACATTATTTTTTGCTTTTATTATTCTATAATCCACTCTCTCATATTCTTATTAGAATAAATAAATAAATAAACATTTAGGACAAGATCTCTCGTCACGAGAGGATATATTCCATAGAGTATTTAAATAATAATTTGAAAAATAATAATTTTTTTAAGCAAAGTTAGATAAAATAATAATAAAGAAAATTTGATTTTTTTCTCTTTTTCTAGCCAGAAAAGGAAATTTCAACTGAAACGACGGTATCTCGGCTGCAATTAGACGATGGAACCTCATTCCAGTTTGACTCCATATCTTCTGGTATGTGCTTTATGAAATTATAGAATCCCCACTTATTCTTTTCTTCATTTTCATATGTCAAAATCAGTCGCTATAATCCTCCCCACTTTACATACTTTGCTTCTGCTTCGAACCCATTGATCTATTGTTTTTTTCCCAGTCTTGTTTATATACCCATTATTCACCTTCTTCTTCCTCGCATTCATACTGCCAACTTTGAATTTCGTTAGCTAAGGCGTGCGTTGACTCTCATACGTTTCTCACTCTGTTTAATGAATTAATTTATTTCTCGCGTTTCTTAATATTTAATTTGTTCATGTATTCATATGATTTCCTCTTATTTTAATCATTCATGTATTTGTCTTCATACTCCTCGTTTTCTTCTTCGACATTGTGGAATCTCTAAAGTATCTTCACTTCGTTTTTTCTTTCTTTAATAACCCATTTTATAATACCCATCTGCCAATTCATGTTTTGATGTATTCTCCTGAATAGAAAAGATTCATTGTGATTTGTCATTTTTCTTTGATGGGGAAAACCGTTTTTCTCGATTGTGACCTCCCTCTCATTCGTGTTGAGGTGGGGTGCTGGAGTAGTTTGTTGGGTTGTTTTTGCTTTCTTTGTTTCCAAAACAAAAATCTCGAGCTGTGTGATCAAATGTTTTTGGTTTAATTTGTGGTAAAACTTTTACCTGTTATGGAAATCACCAGCCCCCTTAATTATTTTTCTGCTATAATTTCGCCAAATTTGTTCTAGATTCTTTTCACACAGCTCATCCTTCCTGTTCTCCAACCTGTGTATTTAATGATGCTCATTCACACTCCCTCTCCTTCTAAATCATACTTTGCAAATAAGAACATCAAATTTCTACAACTCTCTGTCACTGTGTTTTCATAATTTTTTTTATATACTTTGTTTTTTTGTTTGGGAATAGGGATCTACCATGAATGGGGCTACTGAAGAATCTGGGCCTCCAGCAAGGACTGAGGTTTGTGCTTATTCCTTTACTCTCATGTTTATGCTTAATTGATCAAAGAAGATCTATTTTTTTCAGGTAAGTTGTTTGATGATTTTTATTTGAATTTTTGAGCAGGGGAAGTTCACAGCTCTGGCAGTTTGCTGGGTTCTCGGTTTGGGTTCCCTTGTTTCTTGGAATAGTATGCTAACTATTTCAGATTACTATTATCAATTGTTTCCGGTAATTATAATCAACCTTATGACTATGCTTTGTGTATGTTGAACACTGGTTATGTCATATATTGTGTTGTTTATATTAGTCATATCAGTGATTTGTGTTATTTTCTTTTAGCTTTATAGAGTAGAATATTTCCAAACTTTGTAGGAAGATCCAAGACTTTCTTGTTTTTCAATATTGATTTCAAAAGTATAATGACTAAATGACAGCCATCTGAGTGATTTGTGTTTTTTCAAGTTTATAATTTCAGCTGAAGAATTATAATCCTGTACTTTTTTGAAATTTTGAAGGATTATCATCCATCAAGAGTACTCACTCTTGTGTATCAACCATTTGCATTTGGAACGATTGCAATTCTTGCATATCATGAAGCAAAAATCGATACACGATGGAGGAACATACGTGGATATACTCTCTTCTTCATAAGTACTGTGTTGCTCGTAGTTGTAAGTAGTAGCCACTACTTTTTAAATTGAGATGCATATATACTGTACATGAGTTATAGTTCTCTGTTATTTATTTTCAGCCAGTTAAAAAGACACTGAATGTGTTTGCTGATTTTATTCATACATTTTGCAATAGTTGGATTTGGTCACCTCTGGAAAAGGAGGAATTGGACCATATATTGCTTTGTGTGTCATTGTTGGTTCCTTTGGAGTCGCTGATGCCTTCGTGCAAGGTGGGATGATTGGAGATCTCTCTTTGATGTGTCCTGAATTCATCCAGGTCCTTTTCTAATTTTTTTTCCTTTATGGGGAGAGGGGGTAAAGTTTTGATTTTATACCTACTTAAGTATGCAATTCTTTTACAAGTTGTTCTTTTCTCACTGCAGTCTTTTATGGCTGGATTGGCTGCCTCAGGAGCTCTCACCTCTGGGTTGAGGCTAATAACAAAAGCTGCTTTTGAGGAATTTCATAGCGGTCTTCGTAAAGGGACTAGTACGTAAATTCTATTAATTATTCAACCACTCAAAGCTTATAAATTGTGGAATAATCATCACGTAGCCTGTACTTTGTGAGCAGTTCCTTTAAACTTATAAAGTTAAAAAATATAGCCTCGGGCCTCTTGCTAACAACACTTCAACTTCTATACAATTTTATGCAGTTCTATTTTTAGCGATATCTGCTGCTTTTGAGTTCCTTTGCGTTATTCTCTATGCGATAGTCTTCCCTAAAATCCCGCTAGTGAAGTTCTACCGTAAGAAGGCAGCTTCCGAAGGATCGAAAACCGTGTCATCTGACCTTGCTGCTGCAGGCATCCAAATTCAATCAAACCAAGAAGTATGACAACATTCACTATGTTCTTTCAATTATATTAGCAAAAGAAAATCTTGATTCTGATCGATAAAGTTGTTTTTTGATCTCCGTAGGACAAAACCGAACTACTCAGCAAAAAGCAACTATTTCAGAAGAACATGGACTATCTTTTCGGCGTGTTTCTGATATATGTTCTCACATTGTCAATCTTTCCTGGCTTCTTGTATGAAAATACTGGGGAACACCAATTGGGTTCATGGTAGGTACTCTTGAGAATTAGATATACAAGCCTTTAATTCTCTAAAATGTAACTAGACTCATGTCAAATGTCTTCTGCCGCTGATATTTCAGGTATCCACTTGTTTTAATAGCAATGTACAATGTCTGGGATCTGATAGGCAGATATGTACCTCTCATCAACTGGCTCAAGTTGGAGTCGAGGAAGGGCCTGTTGATCGCGATTCTGAGCCGTTATCTACTAATCCCTGCATTTTACTTCACAGCAAAGTATGGTGATCAAGGGTGGATGATCTTGCTCACTTCATTCTTGGGATTGAGCAATGGCCATCTTACAGTTTGTGTCTTTACTGCAGCACCTAAAGGCTACAAGGTCAGTTAAAGGCCTGCAGCAAATAACTTAACATACTCAACTTTATATTAAAAAACATAGTGCACATAAGAAGTAAGATCATTCATTTTGTGGTGAATCTGATACATAATTTGGTTCTTTTGAAGGCACCTGAGCAGAATGCATTGGGGAATTTGCTTGTAATGTTCCTTTTAGGAGGCATTTTTACTGGAGTTGCTCTTGATTGGCTGTGGATCATAGGAAATGGAAGCTTTTAGATATTATTATTCCTATTTTGTGCTTTTCCTAATTGTAATTAAACCAGTTGGATTTTATAATGCTATTGAGTTCAATCCATCTTTTTTTGCTTCTTTTATTTTTATTATTATATATAATTTTTAAGCTTTTAAAGTTTAAATAAAAGTTTTGTTTATGCTATATATATATTAGTTCAGCATTTAGTTTTAGGGAAATTACATTTTTTTTTAATAATGCACATATTTAGATTTTATCATTTTTTTTGTAATTTAACAAAACTTTGAAGACTTTTCCAAGTTCAAACAGTGATTGGGCTGATATAATCCCCTTGGGCCGATCGTTGATTCCCGGGCCCATTGGGCTTCTTTCCCACCTAGAATGATATCATTTTTGGAGTCTATTACTCATTGCTACTAGGCCCGTCTCAAAATATAATGGGCTCTGGGCACTAAAATATTTTATTACGAAAACAAAATTATAAATATTAAAATTCATACTATTGTACAATTGTTTCTCATCAATGCTAATAATAATACTTTAAAAAACAATTATTTACCCATGCGAATTTACAAAATAAGAATTCTTGGTTGAAGAGGACGAGATAAATGAAAAAATAGAAGATAATAATAATTTTAATTTGAAGTACTAAATTTTGGAGAGCTGATAGATGAGAACCCACGAATGGTAATTGTCGGCATGGAGTGCTACAAGCATATGCACCTGAGCGTTTTCACAAATTTAACTCCACTTTCTTTCAATCTAAATTCAATCTATTCAATTTTCAAACATTTAATTCACCTAAAATATAATACAAAATATAGTCAATATCGATGATAAAACCAGTACAGTTTCTGTACCAAGTTCATATTTTAAAAGTCCTCTACACATCAATTTTACAAACCAATCAAATGATAACACACATCTTCTCAAATAAGAAGATTACAAAATTCAACTGATGGGTTTTTTAATTACTCAATTATCATCTTTTAGACAATATGACAGTAGACATGTAAATACATATTTGTGCTCTTTTCTACACCAAAATTCTGTTTATATTCATCTCCAACCAAATAAGATTACTAGCAAAAAATAACATCATTGTATGTGTAATGAACAAAAGAGAAAAATAGTAAATGCATTTAAGACAATTTCAATTAGGATTCCCCAACAAAAAAAAAAAATACAGCAACACAAGATGGCTGTTCTTGCTTCTCATATTAGATCAGACACGTAAATATTTTGTTGATTTTTTTACAAAAAATAAAAATATAATTTAGAAAGCTTAAGATTGATTTGGATGGAATGGAGGGACTGATATGAGATTACCGGTTTTATTTTGCTGTGAATTAGTCAAACTTTATGAGAAGATGATGAACATCTCAATCTTCAATTGAAAATCGTAATTAGTTTCAGTAATTTGATCCTAATCTGTTACAAAATCAAGATTTGGGGTTTCCGATTATTACGAATGTGCCACTTCCTTCCTTTTGGGACTCTCTCTGTTTCGTTTTTTCCCTAATAAATAATGTTCATTATATTATAACGCCTCTTCTTCCTCGTTTTCCCCTTTTCTACTGCATTTTTCTCTGCTGCAAAGATTTGGGTTCTTTTGGGTTCTGGGTTTTGTTCATCTGATTGTCTTCTCCAACAAAAATTGATTTTTTTTCGGAGCGATAATGGAAGAAGAAGACGAAGCACTTCCAGACCATTTGCGGTGCAAGAGGACTGATGGGAAGCAATGGCGTTGCAAACGAAGAGTGATGGATAATCTAAAGCTATGTGAAATTCACTATCTTCAAGGCCGCCATCGTCAGTGTAAGGAGAAAGTTCCTGATTCTCTCAAACTTCAAAGGACGAACAGAAAATCGATTGATACAGATTCGAATGTTGAAAACGTCGTAATTAGGGCGTCCCCGAAAGCGGCAACACTGGCAAAACTAATGAAGAGGAAGAAATTAGGTGGGGCTTCACCCGCATTGGATGGGAAGCTAAATAGAATGAAGATGAAGAAAGGGAGTATGCAGTTTGAGTTGATAAAGATGGTTCTGCGAAGGGAAGTGGAGAAGAGAAGAAAGAAGAAGGATGTTGAGAAGGCTAGGAAGAGGATGAAGAACACGGGGAATGAAATTGAGTTGGAGGAGAACAGTGATAAGGAAATGATGAGGCAATTGCCTAATGGACTTATGGCAATTTCTCCTTCTCCATCCCCTCTTCAATCTGGCAACGAAGGTTCTTCTTGTGGAACCAAGATTGGGGCAGAATCGAGACCGATTCAGCAACGGCGATTTCGTTCCAAGAATGTCAATATTCTTCCAGTTGGCGACTTGCAGGTAGAGCTATTCGTTTCTGTGTTCCACTCATATGGTTTGATTGGAGATTCAATTTGTTGATTTCATTGGTTTCTTCTATTTAGTTGTTTGGTTTTTTTCCCCTTAGGTTCTACCATATGGCCGTAATGTGGGGAGATCGAGAAAATGTAAGAGGAAGAAGTGCCATGGGTGCCAGAAAAGTACTTCTTGGAGCTTAACTCTGTGTTCAAGCTGTCAAAAAACCTTCTTCTGCATAGACTGCATCAGAGAGAGGTAACTGTCAGGCATTTTGTTCAAGTCGGCCTAATCCATCGATGATCACTAACTTTTAATCAGATGTTGATTGGATCAGAGTATGCATTATTAAAGTATTGGAATGTAAGAAAAGATTTGTTTGAGATAGTTAAGTTGCTTAGATTAGTTGATACAAACGCTTGGACCTATTTCCTTATCAACACTTCTATGTCTTACAGAAAGCCACTTTTGAAGCTGGCAGATGGTACTTTTCTTTTAATTTCATCTTCCTAATCCTCTCCCTCGAGGAGTGATTGTATATCCCATAGTTATCATATATGAAATTTGTCAACTTGAGATAAATGGCTTTCTTGGGAAAACTTACACAAAATTCAGATTATAGTGCGTTGCATTGATAGAACGAACCCGAAGCTGACACTTTTAGACATCATCATTGTTCCCACAGAATTACAAGCTTTCATCAGAATTTTGTCAGTACACTGATGAAATGAGAAATATCTTATGTTTCAGTCTATGAACTTTACTTTGTTGAGAATCTCACATTGAAAAACCAAGGGGCCTCACTCTCTTAACGAGATAGATGAGCTACTTCTTCTATTGCCGATGGAATTTCATGCTATCTAATATGATATTTAGATATTAGATCCCATAAAAGCCAAATGGTATTAGGTCGAATGAAAAGAAATTGAGATCTAATCAAGACTGGTGAACCCTAAAGAGGCACCATCTTGAGGAAAATGTTGAGGATCCGACGTTGAAAAAATTAAGGGACCTCGCATTCTCAATAAGATAGATGAGCTACTCCAGTCATTGTCAATTGGTTTTGAAATGGAACCTCGTACTATCTAATATACTTTTCACCCTTACCATTTGTTGAGATGAGATGATCTAACTCACGTTTATGATGGTTCAGGTACTTCGATACACCAGAAGAAGTGAAAAGGGCATGCCCTGTCTGCCGTGGGATTTGCAACTGTAAGGACTGCTCAGTGTATCAATCTTTGCACACAGAATGTAAGGTCTGATATGAAAGGCTTATTTGTGTCTAGACCATGGTTCTTGCAAAGTTGAATGTCGGTGCTCATCAGATAAATCAATTTCAGGATTTTTTGGGAGATGGCGTTGGAAAAATTCTACGTTTCCATTATCTGATTTGTGTTCTTCTCCCTATACTCAAACAAATAAACACAGAGAAGCACGCTGAGCTAGAAACAGAGGCCATGGTAAAAGGTAGTATTAGATTCATCAACTTTTGGTGTTATCTTATGAATTCTGATTTAAATATGAACGTGTTATTTGTTTGCAGTTTCCCTTTCTGAATTTCTTGTATGCAACAGGGACAGAACTTTCTGAAGTTGATATCAAGCAGGATGAATTTGGCAGTCTTGAACATTGTTGGTATGCTGCTTCAAATGCTGGAACATTAGTACTTGCTGCACTTCTTTTCAATGTTTGATTTCCTTCTTGTCTTCTTACGATTGGTTGTGAAATTGATGTACAGCAATAACTGCAAAACTATTATTGCGGATCTCTACAGAAGTTGCCCAAGTTGTTCTTATAATCTCTGCTTAAGTTGCTGCCGTAACATTTTTCTCGAGGATTCCAGTGGAATTTGTAACATGTCTATTCCGAAGTATCTTAATGGAAAGAAAACCTGTCTGGCTGATAAAAAGAAACTTGTGAAAAACAAGAAGTTAAATCCTGGTACTTGGCTTCCGTCTTCTAAGTCATTGCATAAAGGAAGAGTTCATAATAGTGTTAGACATTTTTCATGTCCGTCAAATGAATGTGGCAGCTGCAGTGGTAATAGCCTTCTTGAGTTGAGATGTATTTTCCCATTAAGTTGGACAAAGGAACTTGAAGCGAGTGCAGAAGAAATAGTATGCAGCTATGATTTTCCAGAGACTGTTGATGCATCGTCACACTGTACTTTGTGCTTTGGTGAGGATTGTGATGTTGATGAAACTGAAGAGTTCCAAAAAGTGGCCGTCCGAGAGGATTCAAATGATAACTATTTGTATTATCCCAGCCTTCTTGACATCCGTCTTGATGACCTTGAACACTTTCAGAGGCACTGGGTTAAAGGTCATCCGGTAATTGTACGTGATGTATTGGAGAATTCAGATCTGACTTGGGATCCAATAGTTATGTTTTGCACTTACCTTGAGAGAACCATTTCTAGATTCGAAAACAGTACGAGCCTCCCAGAAGCTTCTTGTAACTTGGACTGGTGCGAGGTCAGTATTCTCTACCAAACTTTGTTTTTGCCTCTTTGCATAATGATTTATTTTTATTGTTTTTAGAAGATTCTATCTTGTTTGCAAGTTCCTTTGTATGTGACGGCGACCTTTGAAATCTTCATGCAGGTAGAAATTGGCATTAGGCAGTATTTTATGGGTTCTCTGAAGGGACGGACACGCACAAACACTTGTAACAACATGTTAAAATTAAAAGGTTGGCTTTCTTCCCATTTGTTTCAAGAGCAGTTTCCAGCTCATTATGCTGAAATAATGCGAATTCTACCACTTCAAGAATACATGAACCCCATGTCTGGTCTTCTAAATCTAGCTGCAAAGTTACCACAGGAAATTGCAAAGCCTGACATGGGTCCATGTGTCTATCTTGCCTATGGATGTTCTGAAGATCATGTTTTGGCTGACTCTGTCTCCAGATTATGTTATGACTCGTATGATGTGGTATGCTTATTCCTTATCAATCATTAGTTAGAATGATAACTTTCATTCAAATATTAGATGGGTCCATGTGGTATGTTAATTCAGCATTTGTATGGCAGATTAACATTTTGGTCCACAGTACAGACGTCCCTGTTTCAACAGAACAACTTACAAAAGTTATCAACTTGCTTCAAAGGCAAAGGGCTCTAGGTGAGTCCTCCAATACCTCTACTAATCAGTCAAGTGTGGAGGAAGTAGAATCTTGTAAGGCTGGCGATGAAACACCCTTCAGTAAGAAGTTTGCAAAAGTACCCTGTTTCTCTGCATCCACTGATCAAGTGTTTGCTCGGGGCATCAAACGCCCTAGTATGACCTCTGACAGTGCATGTGACTCGGATCCTGAACCATTAATGCTCGAATGCAAATCTTCCCAAATTAGTGAGACAACTGAGCCTCAAACAAAGTTTAGGGAACAGATAGAATCATGTCTTGTCGATGGAAATAACTCTTCAAAGTCTTGTGGTGCCCAATGGGATGTCTTTCGGAGGCAAGATGTTCCTAGGCTATCAGAATACCTTCGCAAGCATTCTGATGAGTTCATTCATAAGCATGTAAGCCCAGAAACATATATTACCCCGTGTTCGGATGTGTTGGTTGACTAATCACTTAGTGCATCTCATGCAGGTTGTACATCCAATTCTGGACCAGAGTTTTTTCCTTGATGAAGCCCAAAAATTGAGGCTGAAGGAGGAGTTTCGTATGTATTGTTTAGATTGTTTTTCCATGTTGTGTTTCTGTTAGATACTGATGGAGTATTTTATACTTTCTGCTATTAGAAATCGAACCATGGACTTTTGAGCAAAACATTGGAGAAGCTGTCATCATTCCTGCTGGATGTCCATATCAGATACGGAATCGAAAGGTCTGAAGAACAATGCAATCGTTTACAAATTTCTTTTCAAATGTTTATTCTTTTAAGGATTAAACTTCTGTAGGGCCTTCTTGCTAAACATTCATTGTTTCTTTAAAGCCCGTGGTTTCATTTAGAGTTCTTATTAGCACTATAGAAAGCTTTGGATGTATCTGAAAAAGTTTAAGTTATTGGTTTGGGCCCCCCTGCAAGGTTTAGCCTTTCTGGTATTGGTGTTTCATTTTACATTTATCCCTTGTGCAAACATAGATGTATAATGGTTTTCTAGATGGAGAGGGGATCACCTATTCTAATTAATGGGGAAAATGTTGGATCATTTTTAAGCCTTTTTTTTTTAATACTAATTATTTTTGATGTCGTTCTTGTCATAATTTTGTTTCTTGAGTAGAAAAAAGAATCACATCTTCTAATAGAGTATACAATCTTATATTTGAACTGCAGTCTTGCGTACACGTGGTATTAGATTTCATCTCACCTGAAAGTGTTGGCGAAAGTATCCAGTTGACCGACGAGGTTCGACTACTTCCAGAAAACCACATAGCAAAAGAGAAGACAATAGAGGTTAAAATCTCAACCATCCTAAGTGGAAATGCATACATACATTAATAACTGGGTAACATCATGGTTTTAAGGTCATCTTTGTTCTGAAAGCAGGTAAAGAAGACGGCCCTCGATACTATAGATGCAGCAATAAAACAAGTTCGGGAGCTTACAAATGCATTGCAAGAAGTATCCCATTGATTATGTAAGGTTCTTTTTTCTTTTTTCTTTTTTGCTCCGTTTATTTTTCTTGGCTCTCAGCATTCTTTCTCTACCATTGTGGGTGGCTAATATGTATCGAATTGGTTGATTTGATACTCAATTTGACACACTTATAAAATCTCTTTGGCATTGTGCTGTTCAATATCTCCTGGGACTGTTTCAAGATGAATACATAATGCACCTCACGTTAGTCCTATGTTTGTGGTTTCAAAGCTGTTTTATGCTTTTTTTTAGACACTTTAACGGATCCACGAGTTCCATATTAACAATAACAGGGAAACTTTTGCAACTGTGGCCCCACTCACGGTTACGTTGTTGGTTCAAGCGCGCATTAGTAAACAACAGAGATCGAAACGAAAACCCATAGGACAACTCATCTCATCAAACGAAACTCACTTTTCAAGTAAAATTCATAAAAAGAAGAAAGAAACTAGGGTTTTAGCGAAGCCGGCAAAACGCTAAACGTGAAGATTGGAAAGGAACTGAAGCTATGGCCACAAATTGAGGTTGAAAAGCTTAAGGAATTGAAGGGAAAGGAGGTGAGAAAGGTAAAGTAGCATAGTAGAGAGTGAAATCGAAAGAGGAAAAGGTAACTGGAAGGAAATTGAAAAAGATGTTGAAATTGGAATCAGAATCTTAGTTTGGAGGAAAGATTTTGGAAGTTGGAGTTGGAGAAGAATAGAGTGACGTTTGAATCTGCAAAAGCTTTGAGAATGGAAAACCTTTTGGATTTCAAGAGTTTTGTTGTAGGTTTTTTTTCTTCTCTGTTTGGAACAAAGGTCTAGACGATGGTCACTTCGATTATCTGATTTAAATTTGTCATCTTCCATCAAATTTTTTAACAGGAGTAATTTTTCGTTCAGATGCATCTATGTCTACACTCTTCATCTTCATCGTGAAATCCAATTTGGACTCAGAATTCTAATCATGGGAGTGGATGATGAAAATGAAGATGGGGATGGGAGGTGGAAGGAGAAGAGCGAGGACAGAGGAGAGGGGAAGTAACGTGAGATGACACAATCTCTATTTCTATTTTTTTAAAATTTTAAAATATCAAATCATAATTATTAATTTAAAAACAAGCATTATTGTATCTAATTAGTTCTAAAACTTTAAATTTCAACTTTTTGTTTTTATTTTTTTGTTTATTAAAAGTAAAAACCATGTAGCTTTAGTAACTGATATAGGTTAGTAACTTCGTCTTTTTGTTTTTAGAATACAAAATGTATGTCTTTGAGTGATTTTTTTTTTTTCATTTTCAAATTTCCTTCCTAATTTAAAAAATAGGTTTTTTCTTAAAAGAAAAAAAATTAATTACCAAACAAATTTATCTATTAAATAATATTTTTTAAAAACAAAAAACGAAAAACAAATGAGTTAACACACTAACCTCTAAACTATTAATTATGTATCAAAGAGTTCTAACTTTTAATTTTATATTATATTAGACACAAAAATTAAGTATAATAGGCAATGAATATTAGGGACAGTATATTCATTAGTTTTAACGAAATATTGAACATATCAAAACATAATAGACAGAAATCAAGAGAACGGCTAATTAAACATTATTAGTTGTGTTTTTGAAGTTAAGAGATTACAATACCAACACATTTAAACACTACTACACAATGAAGAGACAGGTTATTAGAAATCCTCGAGGAGAAAAATCAAAGATAAACGAGGGACAATTGTGAAGTAAAACACTTTTCCTGTTGCTTCTGTTAAAGTACAGTATAGTCTCTCAAAAGAATTGGGTCTTTTTTACCACATTATTTGCTTTTACTCTCATCTACCGCTTTTCCCCTCAGTTTTGAACTCAAAAAATCAAAACAAAAGTTGGGTGGTAAAATGAGGTGAATATAAAGACAAAACTTGAGTAACGTGGATTCAGCTTATAGTGAAAATTTTGGCCTTTACATTGTCAAAATTGCAGAGCAGAGAGAGCCAAATCCCATTTCTATGGCGCCATTAACCCTTCTATTGTGTAGGAAAGAGATTTTGCCCAATCGGCCTTTAGTAACAGCGTTTGCAGTGTTTGCATCACATTGTAGTCAGGATCAAGTTTCCTCTGCCAACCCTATTCAAATATAATAAGATTAGAGATAACACTATGAGGCTTATAAACCCTAAGACCTAATTAAAGGGAAGAACAACATAAAAAATAAGGAAATTTTAGTTAAGCTGGATCGAAATTTTACTGAAAATATGATCTCACAAACAGAAAACGGTTTTTAAAAAGTAAAGTTCATTGTTCAAGGAAAGAAGACCGTGGTGGGCTAATTTTATATAATTGAAGAAATCTCTTAAGAAAAAAGAAAAGGAAAGAGAACGTCTTGTTTGGCCACTTCTGCTACGGTGTTACATTTCAAAACCATCATTCATTTTTCTTTAATGTACAACTTAGATCAGATGGCAGTGCATGAGAATCTATTCACATTCAACTGCAGAAATATGAGTTATCATCATCATCAATCCTTTCAAAATCAGGATTTATCTTCCGCCGTTTTAGTCAAAACAGAAACTCATGCAAGAACAGGAATTGTACTGGAAATTGGAAAGAAAGTGTTGTGAATATAGGAAAAGCAGATAGACGGTACCTCAAGAACCAAGGTTGTGACCATCACAGTGCAGACATTTCCATCAATGTTGACTCTATAACGCCTCACTTTCTCCAGTAACTGCTGCATGGCTTCAGCAGGATGCACTAAATCAGCTTCTGGTGTAGCCCAGAAAGCAAATGCCTCCGTCACTTCCTGCAAGCAAGAGATCAGAAATACTCTCACAAAAAGCAGAATAAAATCCACAAGAGAAATTCAAGAGGTAAAAAAACACCTTTGCACAAGGGGGAAATTGGTTCGGTAAAGAAGTTCACATTTTTCAGTTTTAACAAAAAGATAGACACATAGCAAGATGTCGCAAGCCCGAAATAGACATGAATACTTCTTACTTCTTGACTATATTGAAGATAAACAACGATCACTCCTCAAAACAAAAATCAACCATAGGGTTCATTCTATTGTCATAGGTAGGCCTATAACAATAGAATGAACCCTACTAATTTTTCTTCAAAAGAAAAAACAAAACAAAAACAAGGAAGCTACATACGTAGGGCTAAAAAAGATGGGTTGGCTTCGAAAGAAAAGCTATGCTTATTGCTTAAACAAGATAATAGATCTATTTCAGTTGATCATAGGAAAATTTACAAGCCATGTGCTTATTTACTTGTTTGCTACTAGAGAGTGACCATCCCACCGATAAATTAACTTCAAATTCCAGGATCGACTATAATTACTCTAGAAGCTCAAAAACAATAGAGATGTACTGAGATTACCTCAATAAATGCCTCTGGATCAGGGCAATTTTGTTGTTTTGATAATCTCAAGGTGCACTCTGCGACAGTGCGGCCATCCCTTCGGGCAACAGCCTTAAAAAATTCTATTAAATTTACTCTATCATTTCCAGAAAGTTCGGCAGTCATGCCTACATCAAGGAAAACAACGTGAGGCTTTGAATTGAAGAGTCGCTTCCTACGGGACTTTCCATGAGACACCCTAACAAGAATATTCCCAGGATGCATGTCTGCATGTATAAAGTTATCCACCTGAAAAGAGGATATCAGACTGTCGTTAGAATAAAAAACATGCAATGCTAAATAATAAAAAAAAATGGCAGTGCTGGACAAAAAATAAGCACGAAAAAGAAGAATACACAAATCCTGAATTTAACTGATCGCCTATGGAGAGCGAAATAGAACAAAATTCTTCATTACCCGAGAAAAACAAGAACTGTTTTAAATAAGGAATAACAATTGTCAATGCTGCAGAAATACATAAGTTACATTACCAGAAGCATTTTAAGAAGTGCATGAGTCCCAATGTGTGCCAAGGCAGACTTCAGTCTTTCATTTCCTTCCAGCTCATCAACGTAGTGTGAAACACTTTCCCCATGTTCATAAGTCTCCACTAAAACAGCAGGATGTACGAGGGGATACACAGGTTTTGGAAATGAAACATCCTTCCACTGTCTAAAGTTATAAATAAAGCGGCTCAAGTGAGCAGCTTCCCTTGCAAGATCTACTTGAGACATCATAAAAACCGCAAATTGTTGTACACTTTCATCCAATCTCAACCACTTGAGAGTAGGAATAAACTTTGAGATTTTTGTTACCAAGTCAATTATAATGAAATCTCTCCTAATTGATTCACCGACACCAGGATGTCTAACTTTTACAGCAACTAACATAGGCTTCACTTGTTGACCAGGATAACGAAATTTCAAATAAGCTCGATGTACTTGAGCAATACTTCCTGATGCTACAGGTGCCTCTTCAAATTTCTCAAAAATCTCAGAAAGCCTTCTACCAAATGCCCGTTCAATAGTTTTTTTCGTGTAGGAAAAACTATGTTCAGGAGCTTTAGTGTGAAGCTCTGATAACTTGGTACATAAGTCCCTAGGGAAGAGATCTGGCCTTGTTGCTGCCCATTGACCCCATTTAATGAATGCTGGACCACCTTTTTCCAATGAACGGTGAACAACGCGAAGCCAAAGTCTTCTGAAGTTGTATCCAAAGGTATCCACAAATGGAGCCATCAGTATGCATGGTGAGAACAAAATGGCCAGATATAGCGCTCTAAGTAATAATATCAGAACTTCTAATGTGGAACGTAGAAGTGAAACCATGATGGCATGCCCATCTTCTGCACGCACGTAGAAAGAATTAGAAGATGGGTAGTGGCCTGCATTTGAGAATGTTCTTTGGGCTGCTAGCTCTCCACATGCGAAAGCAAATATACCAGGAACTATCAGGTAAGAACGTGAAATGGCCAAGATAACTGCTTGAGTGGCTTTGTTTACGGGGGGAAAAGCACGGCCATCGGAAGAGAATTTGTACGAAAACCTTTTCCGAACCAACTGAGCATGTTGTTTAATGGCATTACTGGCTGTGAAGACACCAAAACATCTGGAGTTACTAGTCCCGTAAAAACTTCTCCAAGTGCAGTGGGATGGGGAGGAAGGATGTCCTCTGGATAAAAAACTATAATGTGAGAAAACTTTATTACGAAAGAGAGGCCAAACTGCAACAATTGTCCCGCTCTTCCTTGCTTCTAAATGGCTCAGTCTTTGGCTTGTAATGAGGGAACCTGCTGTCTTCTTTATATTCCCCAGCATCAAATATCTGCAAGCAGCATATTAAAATTAGTTTAGAACAAAATTCTATAATAAATACTACGAAACCGGGAAATGTTCGGTTTAATTAATTCATGTTAATATTCTCCAAAAAGAAGATGGTAGTTCATGGTTTCCACAAGAATGCAGATTGCAGTCATCAATTATGTAAGTCATAATGGATGTATACACGTCTACAAAAGTATCCCACATACTTTCCAGCAACTTACGCTCTCGAAAATACAATAAACTATAAATGAAAACAACGAAACGTGTTTGCTTTGGCACTCGCGCGCTCGTCTCTTCCACTCATCAATAGAAATTTATAGAACCCAGAAAATGAACAAGAAAATACTAACTGCTCTTGTACGCCGTATTGACGGCATTGATGCAAAGTATATGACCACAAATCACGATATTGTAGAATCAAAGCGCCGTAAAAGAAATATACCCAAAAACATGCCAAGAGTTGCAGAATTCATAAGCTCGCGCCCAAACTTATGTTTCGTTTACAGGAAATGGAAGCTTAGAAAGCATCAACACAAAAAGGACTTACACGATATATATAAAAAAAAATGAAAAAATTATAAGATCAAAAGGCACAGTACCTCGACATGGTGATCGAAAACTTGATGAGGAAAGGATCCGGGAATCATGCGCAGGTGGTGAAAGATTCTTACCAGCATTTTTTTGAAGAATTCAACCTTAGGCACTCTCCTTGAGCTTGGGCATCACCTGACCAAATTGAGATTCGGATTTTTAGGGTTTTTCAGAAAGCTAGTTACCTAAACGGTGTAAGAAGTAGAGGCGTAACTAAAAACGCCGTCGTTGCATATATTTTAATTGGGCTAGTTCTAAGGCCCAACTCTCTCTGCTTCTCATGGGCTTTTCGCGATTCGGCTCAATCTGGAAGAACACAACTTTAGATTAGAGAGACAGAAATAAAATTTAGAGAATTCGTAATGGGTAGCTAACAATAACGTAAGGTCGTTTAAATATAACTAAATAATTAAAATTTGATTTTCTAGCTTTCACAATCTAAGAGTTTATATATATGTGTGTAAAGTATAACTATATTGACGTTTACCTAATGGTATATGAAATATATCGTTAGCATATAATAACTCATAATTCGTATACAAGTGTGAATAAAAAAAAAAACTGTAGACAATGATTAAAAAAAATGGTATTATATTAAACATATCCTTGTTATATCAATATTCATATCAAACACATATAAGATATATCATTAGCATACCTGTTAAATGCTCGTAATAAAGTATATCAACAGTATGTACAATCAAGAATATGTATCTAAGTATAGAAAATATGTTAAACTCTCCTCTTCGTAAATTGTATGATGAATTTGTCTGTTTATATGATATGGGTGGGACCTAAAATATTTTCTATTTTAGCAGGGGTAGTTGCAAATATAGTAATCATAATAAAAAATATCAGTATCTAGCAACATTTTAAAAATTTTTAAATGTATCAAAGTCTATCCGTAATAAAAAAAAAATTAAAATTTTTTAGACTTCTATCGCTAATAGACTTTACTGTATTTACAATTTTTTAAAAATATTATTATCCATAAAATCGTTGTCCATTACAATTATCCATTTTACCAACATCTATTATCTTCTTCATTGCTTTTTCAAGCACCCCTGTATAAGAGTGAAAACGTCAGGATTAAGTTAGAAAGAAAATTGTTATTTTTAAATTCATTTTCATTTAAAGAATAAAAACTATTTTTTAAAAATCATGTGCTTGAGAACTCTTTTTTTCAAAAAATTCATATTTAGAAGACTGTAAACTAATATTTAAAATGATAGTAACCATAACGAATAACGACGATGGTGGATGTTAAGGTGGTCAATGGCACTGGTGGCAGAAGTTGACCTGCAAATGGTAGTGGCAGCCTTGACAACGTTGTAAAAGTGAGGTAAATGACTTTTTAGAACGTTTTGATGATTTCATGAATTATACAAATCAAGAAGAGATTACCCACTAAATACTTAAAAGTTGTTTATTAAAATATTGATTTCAAATGTGTTTCTAAACTATATTTTTTTATAATTTTTTTTATTCAAAATTTATTTTGAAAGACTGTTAAACACCTAATTGTTTTTCAAAATGACTTAGAGTTCGTTCGGATTGACTAAAAAGTTTATAACTAGTTTTTAGTGCAATATAATTAATATTGTTGGATCTATGATAGAGAAATGGGCAAAATAAATGTCAAACTGAGTTTAGCCCAATGATAATAGAGATAAGCTTATATTGAAGGTTTTATCTCTGACTGTTATTTCTGCAGATGTTGTACTTAGAAAAGAAAAACAAAAAACAAAAAACAATAAAATAAACTATGGGACGCATCAATGAGAATGTAACGATAAAAAGAGGTAATGCGACAAAAGGTGGTTGAGAATGGAAGACTAGAGTTGGAGGGAGGGGGAAGGGAAAGGAAACAAGGGAGTTAGATCGATTTTAATTTTATGTCACTTCAGCTTCTCCGTTAAATGAATAACCAATTGTGTGATATTTATGTAAATCATATTCTAAACCTAAAAGTTCTACCGTGTTATTTTAAAAATGCGAACATTGGACAAATTTGATATATTGTCCAAATTTTTGAATCATTTCTCAATAACATCTATAAATAATTAATGGATTTGATTTTTTTTTTTTATCATCAATAAAGTTTACAATATTACATAAAAATGTAAGAGAGACCACAAAATTAACCATAACCTCACTACAAACTTTGATTGCAAATGTACCAACCATTTTTTAAAACTATATTGTTACAATAAAAGAAGTCTTGAAATATAATTATAGTTTAATCTAACTTTTTTACTTCCACAAAATGTGAAAAATTAAAACATGTTATTAATCGAGAAAAAAACTTTGTTAATATGGAGATGTCACCCAATTTAATAAACCGAAAAAAACTATTGTAACAATTATCATTCGGTGGGATGTACTACTTCTTTAGAGGTTGGTGGTTAAAATTTATTATATTCCCATAAAAAACAAAATTGGAATAATTTGTTCATGGATTAATGTATGAATTTGAACATAAAAAAATAATTATTTGAAAGTGTACTTAGAGGAAAAAAAAGGTTAGAAGATTAGATTATGGAACCCACACGATGAGAAATACAAATTGTAAAAAGAAAATTGCTTTTGACTTTTGAAAAGGGGGATGAAATAATTGATAATTTGGTAATGAAATTGGAATTGGGACACAAATAAAACACAATGGTTAAGTGTAATTAAAACATTATTTGACTGAAACAGTTCAAATCAAATCAAACTAATCACTCTTTTCAACAATTAATCTCAAATTAAAAATCCCTCTCCCCGCTGAAATAAGTCTTGTCAATGACTCAATCTCAACTCCCATTTTTATATTTAAATTTCATTGGATAAAACTACAAACCAAACTTGTTTGTCCTAATTTCCACGTGGCCAACACATATTTGTACACTTGTTTTTTCTTCTTTGTTTGGTGAAAATTCAAAAATACCTACAGTCATTTTAGATCCAAACGGAGCAAATTATAGAAACGCATGGATTAGTCACTTTAGCTCAACTCAGGAAACTGTGACCTAACAGATAAAATTTATATCAATGGAGTAGGAAAGTGAAGGAGAGTGTGAAAGGAAATACACATCTCAATGGGAGATGACTGGACCCAACTCAATACATGTAAAGTTGCTTAAATTATGATTATATTGTGGTCAAAGGGGGGAAAAAAAGCCTACATCAACCCAGAAAACAAGTCGTTTTATCTTTTAATCACATCAAAAAAGCAAAGAGCTTCTAGATGATCACTTTAGCCAAATGAGCAAATCAAAGTCTCATTTTCCCAAAACACAAACTTTCTTCATTGATAAATAATCAAAATACGAGCCCACAAGCCGACATCTTATTTGTTTGCTTACTTTTAGGCCACAGCCTCAGAATTAAAGGCATAAATGTAATGATAATAATCTGTTTTATGCTTATTTGAGGAAATTGACACAACAAAGCAAGAAAACATGAATCCTAGCAAACTACAACCCACTTGAATTAGAAAACCATATTATTATTATTATTATTATTTTGTTTTAATATTTGCCACAAATTTGTTGTGTTGTATGTTGGGTTAGCTTTGTCTCTAAGGTGAAGCTAAGTGAGAAGGAGAAAAAATAGAACAAAAACTACGGCGCGGCAAGAGACACAAACCCACTTTAAGGATTAGCATTTACTTGTTCAAATTACTCACAAACGTTGTTTGTTTTTTCCGTTTTTTTTCTTTGGGCGGCCGAGAGAGAGAGAGAGCGAAAGTGGTCAAACTTATTTTTGTAGGGTCAATGGTCGGCTTAGTCAAAGATGAAGCTCCATAAATATACGCATTATTGTGAAAACTTTACATATTACTTCAATTTATTGCTCATGACAATGATGTATTTTTCTTTTTTCTTTTTTTAATGAATTAAGAGTAATACTTCATTCCATTTTAATGTACACCTACTTTAATACATCTTTTTCTCATCATTAAGAATTATTATTTTTATTTTTTTTTTTGAAAAAAAAACAATTATCAAATAACAAATTATGATTAAAAAAAAGTTAGTGAAACTTATTATTTGTGAAATTATGAATGAAAAATAGCAGGAGATAAGTGATGTAGAAGGTGTTTAATTGGACAGGTGGAGGTTGGGATTTAAAGTTGATGATTTCCAGCTAATGGGCATTGAATGAATTAATGTAAGGTGAAGTATATGTGTTAGGCAGATTTAATTGGATTTTTTAATGTGAATGTGAAAGATTTTGACGTGTAAATGACGATTACCTTACGTGTGGTGAAGGATGGGAGTTTAGGGTTTTGACCTTTCCTCTGGTAAACTGAGTACCAGGGTACAATAATTGCCTATTTCCATCTTCAATTATAAGATTTTATGTTACCAAATTAATAATTCTAAAACAATTTTAAAGTTTCTATTACTCTAAAGCTCCAAATTCATAACCAATTTAAAAACAATCTGTGTTTCGGTAATAATACTTCAAAAATCTGATACCATGTAATAATACTTCACAAATTGTGAAGATGGATTTTCTTCATTAATTGAGAGAATAATACGGAGAAATATTTATAGATTACACAAAACTCTAACAAACTGCAACAGAAAACTTACTGATATTAGCAGTGAATGCCATAGTTTTTAAAGCTTCTTGTAGATTTGGTAAAAGGACAAAAAGACCTTTCAACCGATGGAGGGACTAAAATATATTTATGGAAAAAATATCCTTTATGTCCATTAGTTATTAGTTTTTAGGAATAGATATCTGCCTTTAATCTTTGATGTTTCAAATTAGTCATTTTAGTCTTTGAATGTTTAAAATTAGATTTAAAAGGTCGTCAACTATATTAAATTTAAATATAAAAACCACTGAAAACATGATGTGACAATACGACATGAAAAAAAATATTTTTTTAATACCGTTCACCTCTCTCTCCTCCTTCAGTGGAATGAAGTAGAAATTTGTTCATTCTCTCTCTTTTTTTTCAAAAGAAAATAAATTGAATGTAGCATATATGAATCAAATACTTTGAAGACAAAAATCAACAAAAAAAAAAAAAAACAACAAGACCAAAACAAAGTAAAAAAACCAAACCCTAAACCCTAAACCCTAAACTTATTTATTTTTGTTAGTAAGAATGACTTTTCAAACATCTTCACAACTATATGATATTGTTTACTTTATACATACACTTTCATAACTTTATTTTTTATTTCACCTCAGAATGTCTCATATCAATGAAGATAATTATCATCACTTATATATCCATCATCATCAATTTATCATATATTTTAGCTGCGTTCTCTACAATTTTTTAAATATGAAACCAAAATGTAAGAAAAACAATTGTTTTTAGAATTTGACTAACAATTAATTCTAAGTTTTTTTTTTCTAATCATAAAACTACAACATCTAATTTATAATAATAATAAAAAGCATAATATAAAGAACAAAATACGTTATTAATCAAGGATGAATACATTAATTCTTACTCAGATATATAATATATGTGAAGTAAATTAAAGAGTCAAATATACCATACAATCCAAATCAAGTATACCATATAAAGTAATATTCATGAAAACATCGTGACAATTTTGAACAATATTTTTAATTATCAAACAATAAAGTTCGACCGCCGACCTTTCCATCTGTTCGTAAAATCCTGTAATGTTCTACAAATTCCCTCCCCTTAATTTTTAAAAAGCAATTTTTTGTTTTGTTATTATTATTTTTAGAAAACGAGAACAGAAGAAAACTATGATTAACCGCAATAAAAAATAATATCTATGAAGCAAAATTCATAACGAGAAAAAAGGTATATGCTGCAAATTTATTATTTGTGGGTTAAATTATAAAACAATATTCTATATACTTATAGAGATTTTAATAATATAAACCAATAACTTTCATGAGTGCCTTTTAAATTATTTCTGGAATAATTTCTTAAATTCATTGCTTGTCATAAATATTAAAAAGTACTTAAAATATATTATTATTATTATTTTTAGTGTGAACAAAAATAATATAATACTAACTTATATGGAACCAAAAGTAATTTTCCAATCGATAGAGAAAGAGGAGGTTGGATTAAAAGGAACCAGAGCCCAACACAGGAACCTTGCCATTATTTTCAATAAAAAGCAACTTTTTTTTTTTTTAATTTCTTTTAATTTTTATTTTTTATTTTCCACATTAAAATTTATATGGTCCCCATTAGTAAATGCCACCGCTCAGACGCTACCACGTGTTATCCCATTTGTCAACCCCATTGCCACGGAAATAAATATAATATTATCACCTTTTATCTTTTCATGAAAGGACACTGTTCCTCCTTCCAGCTGGGCTGGACAGCTGTCCCAACCAAACCCTCCGGCGCCCTCCGGGAACTTAGACTCACTGTCGGGAAGCACTACGACACTCCATTTCTCTAATTTTTTTTTACCTTAATTTAATCCCCCTAATTAACACAAATCCCATATTTATTTTAATTTCCCTTTGTTAATTAGCAGTTAACGTTACGTTTCAATTATTAAACACTCATCAAATCATTAATTTTCTCCTGTTTTTTTAAGTGTCATATAAAGTATAGGTCACATTTTTAAATCCATTGTCTTCATTGTCCATTATTATTATTATTTTAATTTGTATGGATTAACATGAAAAGTACAGTGTAACGTGTAAATAAAGTATGGTTATTTATTATGTTAACATATTAGGGAAAAGAATTGTTTATTAGTTTAATAACACTGTTTTGTAATACATGTCAATGACGCCAAAATGATATGATGCAAATACAATCTATAAGAAGATTTGGTCAATTTTTTAATTGATGTAATTAGAATTAATTAATAACTAAGAAACCAAATAAAGAAAGGAGAGGGTAATTAAAATATTAAAGATGTAATAAATTAATGATATAGAATGATAAAACCTTGCCATTCATAGTTTGACATGCAAGGCGGAAGGTAAGATTTGCTTCCGAATGCAGAAGGTTATGGTTATGAAAAGGGATATACTAATAGTTAATTATAATCTAAATATATAATTATTTAACTTAATTATTTATTTATTTATCTATTATTGTTTTTTTTAAAATCAATTTAGTACCTAACCTTTTAAAAAGTTTTACTTTCATCCTCTATGCGTAGATTTTTATTCCATTAAGTCATTGTTATTGTCATAAAATGATTACATAATGTCAAATATACTTTTTTGTTTTTTGTTGAGTTAAAAAAACAAGACATATATATATATCAATCACTTCTAAAATAGTAAATTATGTACTTATATCATATGAATAGGGTCACTTTATCCAACTCAATTTTACCTCTTACAAATAAATAAATAATTGTGTTTATGTAAACTTTAAATTTCACTTTTGTTTGTGTTAAATACATCATTTAATTTTCAAATTTGAGTAAAGTAGGGTTAGTGATCTATTCAATTAATGTCTTTTAAAATTTATAGACAATACATAAAATTGAAAACGAAGATACTATTTAAATATAAATTTAATTTTATATTAAATAGATGAAATGATTACTGATTATTAATAGTTCAAGAGACTAAAATAATAGTTTCATTTATAAAAATATAATCAAATTAAAATATTGGCATAACAATTTTTTTATATCACCACACTAGGGTGAAGATTTGAACATTTGATTTCAAAGTTAAAATATGCCAATAAATTCATAATCTAACCAAAAAAAAAAAAAAGATAAAATTGAGAGAGACCCATTAGAGAAAAAAAAGAAAGAAAAAAAAGGACAGAAGATGGTCTAAATTATACATTTAGGCAGAGAATGAAACTTATTGGAAAAATTTTACAAGGCATCATTTCTAAAATTAAAGCCTCTATGATAATATCAATATTGGGAATTACATGAAGGCGGGATTAACATCCAAAAAATCGGAAAATTCAAACTTTAAAAATTGGCTGCAGTAGCTTTCTCTATCATCTTGATCAGTCCCATTCCCATTGGCTGTACTGAGATATGTTGAATTTGAGTTCAATGGCGTCGGGCTTGAATTCAGAGTCGACGTTTCCGGCGACGCCTCAATAATTTGTTCATGAAATTGTTCTTGTTCGTGTTCTTCATGTGAACCATAAAAATCGTAACTTTGAAACTCTTCTAAAGATGAGAAATTAAAACCATTCATATTATTATTAATTGAGGCCATTTCGTCATTTGGGTGTTGACAATTTTGGGAGTAAAAGTCGGAGGTGAAATTTGATGATGATTGGAATAGTACTTGGTGGCCGGAGGAGTGATAATAGGGGGGTTCTCCGCCATAAGAGGTGGTGGTGGACGGACTGCAACCGGTGGAGACTTCATGGAGGGGTGGAAGAGCTGGGGATTGGTCAATTTGGTGGTGGGGTTGTTGTTGTTGTTGTAACTGTAATTGAGAGATGATCATTTGGGAATATTGTTCTTGAGTTTGATCAATGTTTTGTAGTAGAAAATTTGGAGTTTGATGTTGAGAGATATCGTTAGAGGAAATGAAAGAGTTGGCAAATCTAAGAACTTCAGGGTTAATTGTTGAGTTGTGAATTCCAATTAACCTTGAAAAATTGTTGATTCTGGAATTGGGAGTATTGTTGTTGTAAAAAGATGACCCCAAAATTGAAGATAAATCAAGAAGATCAAGCCTTGGGTTGTGGGTAACTGGGTCAATTCCCATTCTCAGTAGTCTTTTTCTAATGTGGGTGTTCCAGTAATTTTTAATTTCGTTGTCCGTTCTTCCTGGTAATCGAGCAGCAATTGCAGACCACCTAACAAAAAGGTAAAAAATAAAATTAAGAACCTAAAGTAAACAAGTGAAGTAAAAGCGATTTGATTTGATAATCATTTGAGTAAATTCGTTTCTTCTCAACTTTTTAACCTATTTTCATATTTTTTTAAGTAAAAAGAGTTTAATTATTAGCCAAACTAAGAAAACGAGCTTTTAAAATTACTTTTCAGAACTAAAAAATTTAATACTGAAAACGGTGTTTAGAAGCACAATTTTCAAAAATCGAAAATAGAGAGTCAAATGTTAAAGTGAAACTTACTTGTTGCCCAAAATGCCATGGAGTTGAATAATAGTTTCTTCTTCCTCAAATGAAAATCTTCCTCTCTTAATATCTGGCCTCAGATAATTTGTCCATCGAAGACGGCAACTCTTCCCACATCGTTGTAGACCTAAAAAAATCACAACAAAGTTTAAGAATATGAAGAAAAGATTAAACTTTTACTGCAATTTTATAAAAAATCTGAAAACTTTATGGATTTAAAGCAAACCCAATAGAGAAACTTCTGAAAAGTACCTGCATTTTTGGGAAGAGTTCTCCAATTTCCATAGCCATGTTTCTGAATATAATCAATAAGTTTCTGATCTTCTTCAGGAGTCCATGGACCTTTCTTCAGACCTTCTTTTTCACAGCATGGGGTTCTTCCCATTTTTGTGATTGTTTGATGATGAAATTTGAATATGAAGTCTGTATGTTTTTAAAATGGAGATTTTGGAGAGAGTGCAAAATATGGATATGAATATAACATGTAGGGACCTAAATGATATGAAACTCTATAAATAGAAGAATGGGAAAGGAAGTCAAATGGGTTCGGTGCCGTCCACTGTTTATTACTTTGGGTGAAAACGATGACGTGTCCTCTTTTTTCTTTTTCTCTAAATTAAAAATTTAAATTACCAATATAATTTCTAAATTAAAGATATGATTATTAGAAGTATATGTTTTAATGTAAATCATATGGTATAATGTGTGTTTTTGTTTTATCGTTTTGTGTTAATCTCACTTTCTAGTCTTCACATTATAAAAATATAGCTGTCATTGACGTGGTGAAGCCACGTGGCTCATCTCTTCCATAGATCCTATTGCGCCACCCTCTCGGCTCTCGTAGCTTTTTTTTCCTTCTCCATACGTGCATGGCTTCCTCTCATTGGTTAGTCCAACTAGTCAACATTTTCCCCTCTCAGCCCCAATAAATAAATAAAATAAATAAATGAAAAATGAAAAGAAATTTTTGTTTGTTAAGCTGAAACATTGTGGCAGGTAGTTTTAGAGCAATCAAATTGAATATTTTTTTTTTGTTTATTTACTTTCATATTTATAACAAAAACTTTAATACCAAACATTTTGGTCCTATATTTACTGTTTTTAATGCATTTTTTGTAAAACATATAGATAGATAAACTGATTACATTTTTTAAATTAATAAGAGCGTTTACACTCAATTTTGATTAAAAATCTCAAAACTATAGGGACTAAATTGTAACAAAAATTAAAAATATAGAAACAAAATTACTACCAATTAAAGTTTAGAGTCTAAATTATCACTTTGATAGAAAATTTAGGGTTGAAAACTATATTTTGACCTAATTTCTCTCTATTTAATAAGAAACGACTAAATTTCAGATCTAATGAAAAATTGAACAGATTTGAAGAGAAAAAGTTGTAAATAAAATTTATTTAGGATATGAAATATGAAAATAACTTGTTAAGTTTTTTGTTGGAAGGGATAGTGATAGAAAAGGGGGGGTTGGATTAAACCAACCAATTTGTAACACGATAAGCTTATCAACCTCCGCACGCTATTAATTGCTATTTTATTTTTATTTACAACTTTGTCTGCTCCATAACAGCATATCTCTTTGCCCATTTACGACACTTTCCAGTCAACATATACCTAAAGAAAAAAAAAGATAAAATCAAATGAAAAAGTATATAATTTGTGAAACATGTGTGAATTATTATTATTTTTCCTTCTTTCTCTCTCTACCAATGTTGTCGGTCTTCATAAGTAATCAACGGCACAATTGCTCTTAAATCTGAATTTAATTATGTAATAAAAAATCATATATTTTCTGAATATTATTTTTCTTGATGATTCTTTTATTCTATTTCTCTTCATTTTCCCCCACGAGTACTTGATCAAAGTGAACAGAAAAGCTCAATCTGAAAGCTTCGAAAAGTTAGAAAAAGACCCAAAATTCGTCGACCATTTGGGTGTTTTTAAAAGAAAAGGGGAAAAAAAAAACACGATAATTGTCCCTTTTAAAAGATACTCACTACTAATTATTACGTCGACTTTTATTCATTGGGTCCCTAAAGGCTTAAAAAAACTAAAAGGTATTTTGATATATTTATTTAACATTTGAAGGGGAAGGACCTGTGAGGGCAATTTTGTCCGAGAAAGAGGAATTTTTGCATGCGTTCACACTAGACATGTGTACGGAACTTGGAGTTGTCTTCAATGCCCAATTATTAGATGATAAACTGTAGTTGTTTAATCAATCATTTGATTTTCTAAATCTTTCAATTATGGATCTTATGCGTGTCTTCATCAGAGCCGTTCAAAATGACAGATTGTATGACCTCATCAATCCATTCGTGAGGTGCCACGTTGTCCATGGCCGCTTGTCGGTCCAGTATCGACATCAAAAGAAGCTCGTATTTTGTTTTTGTTGTAAAGTCTACCCGCTAAAAGATTTTCAAACTACATGTATATATTTTTTCTTTGAAATCTGTTAAATTTGGTCATCTTTTTCCCTCTTCTATGTTGTTTTAGCGTGTGAGTGTTGTATTCATACATGAATGAAAAATACGTCGTCGAAAAAAAAAGAATACCAAAATAATATTTATCCATGCAAAATTAGTGAATTTTTCAAAGTATTGTATCTTTAAATTTACAATCATATGGTTTGAACATACTGGTATGGGCATGATGCTTAAATTATACAAAATAATCTCTTTAGGATAAGTTTCAATTACGTCCATAGGTTTCGAATAGTTTGACCTTTGAAATTAGTTCTAAAATGTATCTTCAAACTTAAAAATATGTTTCAAGAAATATATTTCAAGCTAAACTGCAAAAACACAAAAACACAAAAAAAAAAAAAAAAAAATCTTTTAAGAGTTGCTATATCACTCTGGAATTTCATGAACAAATTGAAACTACCATTAGGGCATAAAATTGTTTATATCTTAGACAAAAATTGAAATCTAAAATAGAATGACAATGCACTTAGACACAAATTGAAACCTAAACATGGCACATTATTCTAAGTTATTGTCACACATATTGTAAATACCATATTTGTTTTCATGACTGTTTTCACAAGATTTATGAAGGGCCTATTTCTTTTATATATATAATTTTAATTTTGCTAAAATGAAACTTTTTAAAATCTAGAAATATAATTGAATCTTACTTCTCCAAAGTTTAAGAATATTTTAGAATAATTTAACCTATAGATTGACGACACGTTCCTCAAATCGTGAATAGCTCTAAACATGACCCATAGCAACTTTTGGAACTTACCGATAAGCTTTCTGGTGATAATGCTAACACAAGTTACTGGTCACTTTAAAACATAACTAGCTACTAAACTCTCGTCAATTCAATACCAATTTAGAATTAACATACACTTAAAAATGTAGTATTACTTGAGTTTTTCAAAATCACTGAGGAAATCACATGCTAAATAAAGTATGACGACCTTTTTAAATAATTATTTTAAGAATTAGGTTTAAGCTAGTCAATGGGCTTCATATTTATATTTAACCAAGCTAGGACACGTATCAGTTAGATATATGATACATAGAATATTAATGGACTTTTAATAGTTGGAGCCAGCTGCCCACCAATTCTACTTCAAAATTTATTAGTAATTTTCTAATGCCTAATGGTCACTTCTACCATGGAAAAAGTGAATGTATGCGAGGACTATATTACACATTGAAGTTGAAAATCGTGTCTACAAGTTTCTCACCCATCTTAATCTCAGATCAGTACGGTCAAATAATATTTTATTAACCCTGCAACATTTCATCTCGAAGGTTTTCTTTCCTAACCGTGAATTTTTAAGTTTCATATTAAATCTATTTTAGAGTAATCTAATGTCTAGAGAATCACTTCTAGATAAAGTACAACCATCGACGGATTTATAGTAGGTCGAAAGGGACTCGACCTCTCTCAACTTTATGTTCTTTACATACTATATATATATATATATATATATATATATATATATATATATATAACTGAAATAATACCAATATTAAAGATTAGTAGAGTGCTTTAATTAAATCTGCTTTCATTAGAAAACGTTTTAATAAAAATATCTTTGAGAAAGTGCTTATAAACTAAATGTGAGCCAGCCTCGCATTAAATAATATAAACCAACCATTTAACACAAGCAAATGATTCGATAAAAAAGAAAAAAAAACTCTATTCCCCATGCATATATCAAATTAGCTTGTTTGGTTGTATTTTCTTACATCTAATCGTATCTATAAATTAGTCAAGGAACCTAATATGAAGATCATTGCTAGAAAGGACGAAGAAGACCATTTTAAAAAATAGGTCTAAAACTTATCGGGTTCTTTTTTAAGTTTGAATGGCACACTTTATCAAACATAAACTTCTACGTGGCTAAATGTAAGTTAAAGACTTTTATAGCAATTAATGTCAACTAATAAGACTATACAAATATATATTTATTGTGGTCAAATTACAGAAATCCTAACTTGAAAACCCATGTGAGCGACGGTACATATAGGGAAATAACAACAATCCAAGTCATCGGGATCAATTTTATGGAGACGGCCATAATTCTCGTGGTAGCAAATCTTATATCCATTAATACAAGGATACGGAAAATGAGTTTTCTTTGTTTTCTTCTATAATTATTTTAATTGGATCCTTGGAATGCTAATAAATATCAATGGTCCACAGGGTCATGCTAGTGTATTCTAGGCTTCTAGCCAATTAGGTTTATTACTTGTCCAAAATACGAGCTTTGGGGATTGTTTTCTAAAATTAATTGCTACGTGTTTACAATTGAACGGAGGGCAAATATTAGACAGATTGGAAGATTAACAAAAATATATGTTTGATAGTTTAATTCTTCGCCACTTCAATCTTTCAAGTTTCAACAAACATTGAGTAGTGGGTGGTGGTGGCTTTTCGTCTCCATCAAATTTGTTTATCAGAATTGCGTAACTTGGGAATTAGTTACTTCTAACCTCAAGAGAGGTAATATATATCGGTTACTATAGGTTTGATAGGAAAGCCAAGAGGATCTACTCGGACAGGTCATGTCCATCTTACAAAAGTTCAAAAATCAAATTTGATTTTAATCAATTTTGGGTTACTTTGAATTGATTTGGTTATTTTTGGACTCAAAATTTTAAAATAGTCATGCCAATTTTCGAGGTTACTTTTACCTAGAAGGACGCAGATCTATTTGGGCCCCTAATCGGAAGTTTGGAAACACTATGACTTGAAAACTATCATTCATTGATCTATGTGGGATGAGAGGGGACAAAAGGCAAAATAACATGTTTGTTTCAGTCTGAACTCCCATGATAGAGGAATTTCCAAATATCTTCAAGTTTGTGCAGGTGGGGTACGAGAATTGTCTTCATTGGAATAAACAAGCCCAGGTGGCCAGATTTTACAGGACAGGATGATTTGAAAGTGGATTGGTGTAGAACCCCAAAAAGGACTAACTTTCCCGTGGTAATTCTATAACTAGATTGGAGCCTATGTTTATAGCCATATTGACATTTGGCTGGAATGGTAACCTAGGGCATTTTGTGCACAGCGTGCACAATAATGTACTACCAAAATCGCAATAAAAATCCAAGGTTGTGGTTTAGCCTAATAATTGAACTTAAGGGATTGAAATTATAAAAATAGTCGTTTAATTGGTCAACCATTCACATTATTGAAGCTAAGCTTAGTACTTTACCGTAATTAACTTCCCCCAGGTCCTTTTTTCTACTGTTGATCTCCAAATGCGTATCTACAGAAAAAGTGATTTTGTTAGCTCAACTCCACCAACTGAATATCTAACTGCCACAAAATAAACTACTCGGTTCTATGTTGATAAAAATAGCAACTGGGCACATTCGGAATTTCCCAAATTGTTTCCACGTATTAATAAAGTTATACCAACGGGCGTCCTTGAGGAACAGGGAAGGGGGACTTACGTACAAGTCTCTCTGTATAATAGTTCTTACAGAAATGGGTCGCATATATTCTTTTGGGAGATTATTGTCAGCATCTCGTGTAAACCAAAGGTGAATCCAGCTCATAAACTGGCTAAATAAGGTAAAGGGGGGTATATACTATTAAGGTAAGGGTGTGGAAACAAGTACCTTTTATGTAGACCAAATAAAGGAGGCAATACCTAAACTACATATATATTGAATGTGCTCATCCAAAATAATGACAACAATAATAAAAAACATACGTGTCAAACATTAGCAATGAAATAGTATATAATATTAATCAAACAACATTCCGAAACGGAAAAGTCCGGTGGGAACGTTTAACTTTTGCAGCAATGTAACATATTAATCAATCAACCACCATCCGTTGCTCTAGCCCAAAGTGTTTTTTTTTTTTTGGTCATCTACTTGTTTAACTGTATATCCAAGGATTTCTCTTCACTTGATCGTCTTTTGCCCAGGTTTCAAGGAACTAAAATTTTGGAAGATTCAGAGGGTTAAGTAAAGGCGTTGGAAGAGGAGATGGGATGCTTACCAAATTTAGGTGATAGCCTGATAGGTAGTCTCAGCATCAAACAATTGATGAAGTGGATGAAGTCATCTCAATTATAAGATCGTGTAGGTGACCATTACTGACAAGAACGCCGCCTGAAGGAGATAAAATCCTACGGCCAGCTTGATCAGCAGCAAGATCAATGTCCTTGCCTTTCCAGTCAGTCACCTAATCAAACAGAAAGAGCTCCATTATCACTTCATTTAGGTGTTTCAGACAGAAGTAATTGCACTATTCCATGATCGTACAAATACAAAACTTTGATGATGATGATTGCCTGTCCAAATATTATCGACAGTCGAATGTAATTTAGTAGTACCATGAACCATAATCATTAAGTTCTTGCATGCTACAATTTTAATTTACTAGATCAACTGATTAATATGAGACTTTCAGTTGTTTTCAATTTTGAGCGGCCATTTTTTTATAGAATAAAAAAAAAGGCCAAGGTTTGATGACTTAATGCAGCTAAAGCTATTTGGGGGGAATGCAACCAAGGAATAGAGTAGTGTTCCCAAGAGAGGAGGTAGCCTTGTTCGTTGGGAAAATTTTGTTTGTCCTTTTAGTGCATCACATAACTCCACTGTTTTTTTTACAGTTTTCACCTGAATAATAATTTACGATGTAGTGTATCAAAAGTAATAATAATAACAATAATTTGTAGATGTAGATGTAGATGTAGTAGAGAAATCCAAAAATAATGAGAAAGTTTAAGAACTCCTTTGCAGTAAACTGATGGCTTTGACTTGGAATCCTGACATAAATTTTCAAAGCTTAAATTATAGCATTATAAACTATCGTTCTGGTTTTTTCAAAAGAAACCGATCCTGTAAAAAAGTATAGTTCATCGTTGATGCTAATTTCACTTAACGTCAAAACATTAAAAGAAATGCCACAAACGTGCAAGTCTAATGAACGAAGAAAAACATCAAGCTTAAAATCCTTTTCAAAAAGAGTAATGTGGCATACCTTCCCACCGGCTTCATGCACACAAATCATGCCAACTGCATGATCCCAAGTCTGCATAGCAACAACATTAAATATTTCTGAGGTGGTATCACTATTTTTTGAGTCTTGACATCACAAAAGGAAAACAAAAAAATACCTTGATAATAGTTTGAGATTTTGCTCGAAGAATGAAGACAGATGCCCTACCAGAAGCCACCATGAAATACTTGCACAAACTGCAGAAAAATGAGATGAAGAGGAATTAGTGAGAGTATTTATTTCATCTGAACACCACAAATTGAGGCATACATGCGATTAAATTATTTAGGTTATCTTCAAATAAACTTTTAGCTGTAAAATGCCGATGTCTAACTGAATCTGTGTGGTGGAGGTGGAGGACATATTCAAGAAAAAGATACATGAGTTCTATGGTACGGATCATTAATCTTTGCAACTATACTATTGATGATCAAACTTTAGAGACCTAATAAGCGATGCACTGCAATTACTCATATTGGTGATAAGAATTTTATGTGAATGTGTCTTGTTAGGAAACAACACGTATATTATGTGGGTTGCAAATAACCAAATACCTTCCGCAACATTTTCGGAGAAGAAGAATTTGACCACTCCCAACCTGATCAGCATTAGTTGTTGCTTGCAAGGAAGTCGATGGGGGAAGCGATTCCCACGTCTGACTATCTGGGATACAGAAGCGTGCCTCATGCACAAGGCTGTATTCATCAACAAAGCATCTTGTCCAATTATGAAACACTTTGCTTGGGCTTTGCATATCTGATAATCTCCTTGTCCATGTTCCAGATCCAGCATGAGCAATCATTATGGCTCCTGACCTGGACCAGACACTTCCACGTTCAAGATCTTCGGAGTTTGACTCTTCAGACAAATCTCTGTGCCAGTTGGGGCATCCCATAACACCTAACACAATTTCTCCTTCAACCACAAGAGCCAATCCAACCTGCAATTTTTCGAAGAGTTGGAAGATAGAAAAACAGATATCCAAAATTCATACTAAATCTTTCAAGCGCATCTTGTCTTCACAAATACAACATAAGTACTATGCAAAAGCCTGATTATGACATACCACATATAAGACATCATTTCCTCTAAGAAATCCCCGTGTACCATCAATTGGATCCAATACCTGCATTGGAATTCATTTAAAGCACATGTTAGGTATGTTTACAGATAAATGAAACAGTCTAAAGGGGAAACTTCAAGCCCTTCCATTTCAAATAAAGTGGTCTTTATAACTTAAAATCACATTAGCAGCGATGAAATATAGCATATGGAATTTCAGTGGCAATTACGACTCTCAAAAACCAGAAAGTTGAGGAAACTAGAAGTTAAAACCCAACATAGAGACTTCTCCTGATGTTACAAATCAAAAGATAACAACATAATTTGGAATCCCCACCCAATATGTGGCTGGCTTACTTCCGAAAGCAAATGCAACATTCGCTCCCCTGTCGATTGCTTCCAGCACAGCATCCTGAGTCAACTCATTTGAGGAACTTGACTTCTCAGTCACTACTGTCAGTACAGAATGTGCCAAATTGTTTGCACGCAAAAATGTAGAGTCCTCCTCAGCTACTAATGGAATAGATGGAAATAGATTACCCAACTCTGCAGCAAGAAAGTGGAGGGAGGAACAATCAATTCACAATTACTTACGTTGGCTTCAAGAATAGTGTATCACCATGATGAACACAAAAAACGCATAGTGAGATGTAGAAATCAGATATAAAATGTGAAAACTGATAATAATTTAAAAAATAAAAAATAAAACCCCCAGCAGCAACAACAACAACTAGCAATCATTGCTTTAGCGAGTAGAATGGTTGAACAAATGCATCATCCGCAGAATCAGGCACAACTAGTATTTACATGAGCAGAATTATGATATGAAAAATGAACCAATTCGATTATACACAATGTAATTTTTTATTACCCAAACTGACAAGCGCCTGAACTCCAAAATCGGCAACAGTAACTGGAGTATTATCGTTCTTTTCCAGAACCTGTCCATCAGCCGATAGAAGCGACGATTTCACCTGCCAATTATCAAAACATGAATTCGTCTAAACCACTAAGAGAGATTGGATTGACTGACCTCCCGGTGGTTACTCCCATACCATCACAGTAGAGGTTAGATTCATCATACAACAATAATGCAGTCTTATTATGATTTAGAATTGAAGGTTCGTAATCTGTAGCTCACTTCCTGGACTTATTTACACATCTGCATCCAAACTGAACACAAATAACAAAATTAAATAGAAGAAGTCAGAGAAATTACATCAACGCATAGACGACAAGCTCTGTGCACCACATCGACAGCAGCTTCAAGCTCTTTCCTATATTTCGCATTCTGCATCGGCAATGGCAGACAGGACCTAACGACAGAAATCAAAAAAAGAAACTAAGTAAAGTATCAAGCACACATGAATTTCCCATGAAAAACAAGAAAATCACAAGGATGGAGAGAAGAGACCTTACGTTGCAGTATCGACGGCGTGAAGTTACAGAGATACGAAGAGACGAACAAGTCCATTGAGCAGTTGAGAAATGAGAAGAGTGAAGGAGAGCCATAGCGGGAATCAGGATATTTGAGACTCAAAAGAGCAATTGTTATGGCGAAGATCACCTCAGCTGGGGCTGGCTGTGAGCTGAGATTCAACAGACCACCGTTAGAGAGAGAAAGAGAAATGGAGAATCCAATGGGCCGAATACAAGGCCCATTCCGGCCCAGTAAGGACGACCTTCGACGAAGCTCCTCTTCTACTGGGATTTCGTATGTACTGACATGGAAAATTGAAGATTTCAATTCCTTATCCAAATAAAATAATCAACAAAAATGGCTTCCAATGGCAGCAACTTTTCTTTTAGAACACGCTAAGTCATCCTTATCTATTCGCTTTTCTTTACTTCTATATAACCAAATTCATTCATTCATTTCGAGTTCTTGGAATTTGAATCGGATTTGATTATACCATCAACTGTTTGTTTTGTGGCATGAGCAGGGTGTTTGGACAATTCGCGACACGGTGTATTCAGAAGACGAGAGATCAGGCTGTGAAAAGCGATCCCGCTGCCTTGAAATCTCTCAAGGATTCTTCTTCTTCCTCTTCTTCTAAATGCTACTCCGGTAATAAATTCAGCGGTGGTGAGGGCCAGAATGTTAAGACAGCTGAAGAATCTTTAAGAACTGTCATGTATTTGAGTTGTTGGGCTCCTACTTGATTTGTTTATCTCTTCTAATATTGCTTCAATTGTATTTCTATAAATGTTCACTTTGTAAATTACATCCTTTGATTGAATCTCTAATTTTGTTTTTGTGCAATAAAAAATTGTAACTAATTGATTTTTTTTTCTTCAAATCTATACTATAAATCTTCATACAATTAAATGAGGTCTTTTACGCGAAGATGATTATAGATCAATTTATTTTATTGCTGCAAAAGTGAACTTGACTCAATGGTACGACTCGTTTGAGTTTATTTTTTTCCTCAATATTTCTATTTTTTTTTTACTAACTCTCTTGCTCTTCAGTTCTTACTCTCCCTTTCTTTCTCTTACTTTGTATCAAGGAGAACGAAAGTTAAGGACTCGACATTTAACACGCATGATCATATTGGCAATTTCTGTTGTTGATGATGCAAACCTAAATTTTAAAAAGTAGGCCATATTTCATTTTGAACTAAAATTTGGGTATAACGTGTAATTATCCTCGGAAAATTGAACATTAGGAAAAAAAAACAAAAGAAAAATGTAATTAAAAACAGATTGTGCAGTGAAGGGGTACCCAAGGTATAGAAAAAAATAAACCAAAAAAAAAAGAAGGCGTACAAAACATAATATCACTATTATATAATATGTATAATGTAATTAAATTTAAAAAATGTCCAATTACAAAGAAGAAGGTAAGAAGGAAAAACAAGAAAAAACAAATGTACATTCTCATTTATCCCCTTCCTCCATCTCCCACCACATAAAAGCAAAAGCCGATAAGCCTCTCTCTGCATCATCTTCCTCCTTTCACACCATTTTTTCTCTTCAACAATTAACAAGAAATGATCTCACTCAAACCTTCCACTCACCACAGCGGATTTAATACCTCATTCCCTTACAATTCTTCAAAATTTCAACAAAAACCCATTCCAAGCATTAGAATTAAGCCTAATTTCGCAGATACCAAAACAACCTTCAGAACCCACGCCGAGCAGACCGGATCAGGCAAAGGCCCTCAAAAACGGACTTTCTTGACCATCGAAGAAGCCGGCCTCGTAGAAGTATCCGGCCTCAGCACCCACGAAAGATTTCTCTGCCGTTTAACCGTTATAATTTCCTCTGTTTTGGTCTCTTTCTCTCTTTTTTTTTGTATTATATATATATATATGATTGAATGTGTTGTGTTATGTCTGTGGTAGATATCTTCTCTGAATTTACTGAGAGTGATAGCGGAGGAAGAGAAATGCTCGATTGAAGAGTTGAATGCGGGAAGATTATGCGATTGGTTTCTCAAGGATAAGTTGAAAAGAGAGCAGAATTTGGATTCTGCTGTTCTTCAATGGGACGATTCTGATCCTCTCTTCTGATGCTTTTTTCTACCAATTACACTCCCTCCTATTCCCACTTCTTGCTCATATTCATATTCAAACGCGACATAATGTAAGATGATTTAATTTTGATGTGTTTATAAATATACACGTCACATTATTTGGTAATATTGTCTGACTATGATTGTGGGTTTGATTTGTTTTTTTTTTTAAACTATAATTATGGGTGGATGGGAGAAATAAACCAAACTTTTACCCGTTAAATACGCCAATTAGCTTTTTAATTATAGTTCTTTTTATTATGAAAACTCTTTAATTGTAGTGGCATTAGTGGGCTTTGGGACTCGCTAGTAATGTTTATTTGTTTATTTATTTATTTCTGTCTACCAAGGTTGAATATAGATACGACTTACGAGCATTGTTATTAAATTAAGCAAATCGCTATTCTAATAGAATTAGATATTTCATTTAATTCACAGCATGCCTTCCTCGTTCAATTAATAATATAATATACTTTACTTCATCAACTTAAACAATAATGTTCTCCTGCTGTGAAATTTAAATAATAGATGCTTAATCAAATTTATTGTTTATCTATATTTTAAGTGAAAAATGATTGAAGTTAGGAAAATTACAATGACAGAGATAATAATTAATTACATAATAATATTTTTAAATAACGAGAAATACAACAACACATTTCAATGACTTTCTATATCATTGATAGAAGTTTTATCTGGCTGTGCATTGTAGTATAATTATTAATATTTTGGACTTAATTATAATATTTTTCATTGCCCTTATAAGTTAAAATTAGTACTGATCAACTTTTCATATTCTCTAACCATGATCATGATTATGGGTATGTTTCCTTTCATCTCCAGGGAAAGAGCACTCAAATCGGAAATGATTGATTATTTTTTAATTATAAAGATTTTTATATATATACGTTGAAACATCATTATTCTTACAACAATTCAACAACCAATCCTTAAAAGAACATGTCTATGTATATTGCAACCCAGAAACCCCCCCTTTGAGTTATGGTATGGGCCAAAGAAATTTAACCTGCTTCAAAGGTCAAAGAGAGTTTTCAAATTTCTTCAATCAACGTCCTGTTTACCAAAAAATGATGGATCGGTATTTGTGAACACAACTCATCGAAAGGCATTCGAATCTAAATATTTTAATCGTGCTTGCTAATTTTACCCTCCGTTTGACATTGTTTATTTTTATTTTTTAGTTTTTAAAAATTTAGTTTATAAACGCTATTTTCATTTTTAAATATGTTGTTTGGTAATTTACTTTTTTATAAGGAGGTAAAAAATAAAGTCAAAATTTTAAAATTTACTTTTATTCTTAGAATTTGATTAAATTTTAATTATAGCAGTTAAAAACGATATATACCATTTTAAGAAAATTAAAAGAAATAAATTTAAATTTCAAAAACAAAACAAAAAAAAATAATTTTTAAAAGTTAAGTCTATTTTCTCTTAATTAAATATTTAACCAAATTTAGAATTCTGTCATGTTTTAAAAAACTACATATATATATATATATATATATATATATATAACTTGGTTTTTTATAGGAACGACAGAAAGCAAACAATAAAGCCTATAAACGTAGAAGTGAAAATATAAATTTAAAAAAAATAAAAACAAATAGTTCTTAAACCCCACGATTTAAGAATTTGAACAAATCAAACCTTCAAAGTCAGCACCAGCAACCACCTTGGACGATTGGTTATTATATTTTAAAATTTGAATTTGAGACCAATTAGAAATGGTCAAGCAGTCATCCACTTATTCACATTATTTTATAGAAAAAAAAACCCCATGATTTCGACATTAATTTCATTTTATATTATCATTTTTAATTAAATTCATACCACTACTCAATAATTTTCATGACGATAAAATAAATAAATTTAATGATAATAAAAACATTAATAATAATTTTACTTATGAAATGTTGTAAAAGAAAATCAATGGTGAGCTTACCCAATAATTATTATTTTGTTTTTGGGCATTATAAAATAATTTTTTATTAAAAAAAGAATTAGTGAATTAGAGAAAAGAAATGGGTGAGGCATTTATTAAGAATAGTTATAGTTGTAACAAATATAGAAAATTGAGATTGGTGGTTTGAATTTTGAGTACCCAATTGTGTTTTATTACCAAAAAGAAAAAGGAGGAGAAAAATGGCGTATGAGGAACGAATGATATTTGAATTTATTTTTATTTTTTGAAAAAAAGATAAATTGCATATAGATGACAAGGTTTTAGACGCGTGGATCGATCAGTTTCCCCCGCTAATCATGAACCCAAGGACAACAACATTCAATAAAAAGCTAAAAACGCCCCCATACGGACCTCAACTCTTTTTCTTCACTTTAATTTAATTCTCTTCACTTCCGCTTCATTTTTCATTCTCTCTCTCTCTCTCTCTCTCTCTCCACCTCGTCCTCCGCTTCCATTCAACTAAAAAGCGACCCCTCCTCCTCTTAACGGCCACCATCAACTGCCGTGGCTGCTGCTCCCCGTGAATTTACCAAGTCCGACGACGAGTTTTTCACTGTCCGATGCTCTGATTGAGCTCTCCGAGGTTTCAATGATGGCTGTTGAAGACCAAAAGTCAACGTCCGATGGAAAGGTCTGGGGTTTTTTGAAGCAAACGTTTAGGCATTCCACTACCGGTGCTACTACTTCGTCTCGTACCTCTCATCAAACTCATCCGCCTGTGGAGGGGACCAATCCTCATACCTCCGCCTCTGTCTCCTCTGTTGCTAGGTCGCTGCTTCCCACGCGGCGCCGGCTCAAGCTTGATCCATCGAATAAGCTTTTTTTTCCTTGTGAGTTTTTTACTTTTATTCGTTATATGAATCTTGTTCGATTTTCTTTTTTAGTTGGATTTGTTCTGTTCATTCTAGGTCTAGTGCGTATGATCTCGATCTGTTGTTGACTTTTAACTATCAGCTACATTTCGGCTTTAGACAGTTTCAATTCTCTAATTGATTTGATTTTCTGGTCGATCTTAGTTTTAATTGATTCGTCTTTCTGTTTTTGAAGATGAACCTGGCAAGCAGGTCAGGAGTGCCATTGGAATAAAAAATACGAGCAAATCTTATGTTGCATTCAAGGTACGAATGAACGTGCTATTTGAGGCATACTATTTTGCATCTTTGTATCCATATTTCGAGCATACAGTTTTTTTTTTTCTTTTTCTTTTTTGTTATCAGTGGACACTGGACAGTGAGTTCGTGTGCTAGTATTAATAGCTATAATTTCCAAAAATAGTTTTATTCTTAATACTGTCTGTAGAATTTGGCTTGTTGTGATCATTGATTCATTGTGTTTGAACTTTCGTACAGTTCCAAACAACTGCACCAAAAAGCTGCTTCATGCGTCCTCCCGGTGCAATTCTTGCCCCTGGAGAGAGCATCATAGCCACTGGTATCCATTTTTTCTCTGTTATTAAGTTCATATGTAACTTCTTTGATCGTTAATTGTGCTTATTTTCTTATATCATCTTACTATTAATTTATTTTTTTAATTGCTGTCGATGTTGGATGGATCTTCTAGTTTTCAAGTTTGTTGAGGTTCCCGAAAGCAACGAGAAACCTGTGGATCAAAAGAACAACAGGGTTAAGTTTAAAATTATGAGCTTGAAGGTGAAAGGACAAATGGATTATGTGCCTGAACTGGTGCGTCTCAATCTTCCAATTATTTACGTTTTGTGGGATGTTTTATTCAACAAGTTAATTAGGTCTTTGTTACAGATGTTCAGTTTTGTCTTGTTTCACTTTAACTTGATGATTCCTTAAGAGGAAACGGAATTGTCAATATGTAGACTCTAGAGTAGTTTCAGTTGACACTTGTCAAAATTAGAGGGCTATGTTCATCTGTGAGCAGGTTTGGATGCCGTTTTAATTACGAGTGCCACACTGAAAGGAGTATCGCACGCGCACAAGAGTTTCCGATTCCGTACAAGAGTTTAGGTTGATAATTTGATGATCATGAAACTTTTGTTGGATATTCTCAGCAGAATATGCATAACTTACTGTCGCTGGCATCCTATTTCATACTTTAATTTTGTTTCTAAGAGAGTCATGGCAATTTTCTTTTCCTATTTAGGATGTGTAGTGATAAGTCCATTAACGAATACAAACTTTTGGCCTTCTCTTGAATGGGGTAAATTAACGAATACAGATTAGTTCTCAAATGACCTAATTAACTGGAGGGCGTTTTTATAACCCCAGTTTTGGTTTCCTGCCTTCCTGTTTATTTCATTTACCTGATGATTTAAAGGGAAAAAAAAAAAAAACCTAAACTTCAAATTTATGCTTGTTTTAAAATGTTCGTATCTGACTAGAAAGTGCAAGTAAAATGAGTACTGATCAAACATTTTTTTTCTATCTTGTTCTAGTTTGATGAGCAGAAGGACCAAGTGTCTATAGAACAGATATTGCGGGTTGTTTTCCTGGATCCAGAACGTCCCAATGCAGTAAGTTGCCTCCTTGGATGATAAGAATCAAAATTTCAATAACCCTCCCAATATAATCAAAGATTTTGTGAAATGTTGAAGATCATTTTAGATTTCAGTCCTTTTTGGAATGAGAGATTTTGTGATGAATATAATTAAAGCCTCTTTGTTTGGAAGTTCACAGAAAAGGGAAAGAATATAAGAAATCTACTAGTATAGCCGCAATCTAGTTTGAAATCGTGTGATTTGAGACATAAGTAGTAATCCCTTTCATATCTGATTCTCTCAAGGCCTTAGAAAAATTGAAGCGCCAATTAGCGGAAGCCGATGCTGCACTTGAGGCACGCAAGAAACCACCAGAGGAATCAGGTCCAAAAATAATTGGAGAAGGGCTGGTGATAGACGAATGGGTGAGCTTATCCTTAGTTTCGCTATACAAATCTACTAATATTTTGAATGTAATGAATATCACACTTAATGTACTTTCCATTTTGTGTTTGTTCAGAAAGAACGGAGGGAAAGATATCTGGCAAAACAGCAAGTTGAAGGGGTAGATTCTGTATAGGATTGGTTCAGTTTTTCTTTTTCCGGCAATGCTTCTGTAATTTGAAAGGGATTTCCAAATGAACTCTCGAGTATCGATTCTACCCTTAAAAACTCGTGTAATCTTTTTTTTTTTTCCCGTATATTATCCAAAATATTGTTTAGGTGAAGATGAACTTGTTTTATTTTCATTGAACGAACCCCCCCCACCCACCCCCCGAGGTCAAGTCTTGTGTAATTTGGGACACCGACTGGGATTACTCCTTTTATATGTAGATAAAGATAATATGATTGGTTTCTTTGTCGCTAATAAATTGTCTGATGTGGAATTTATCCAAGAATTCTACTTGTATAAACTTCTAGTAGCCAATATGTTGAAATTTTTATTGTAATTTTTTTTAAAATTCTATTTGTAATTTTGTTCCATAGTTCAAAATCAAACATTGTTGTCATGTAGTTCTATCTCATTTAATCCTACCCCAAAGTTTTAAAGTTGGGTTTGAGACGAATTTGTGGAATAAGTGTTTCTAATTTTTTTTAGGAAATGCTTTTCTTAATAGGACTTTTATGTGGCCTGATTTTCAAATTTACTTTCCACCAAATAAAATTTTGTGAAGTTTATTGAGCTGAAATCACTCATCTCAAATCAGTCCTACTGAGTGCACAATATTAAAGATAGGATTATTTGTGATACAGTCACAATTTTGAGAGTTTTTGAGTGATATCAATAGCAAAACTACGAGCACTTAGAAATGATATCATCATACTATCACACAAGATTTCTAACAAAAAATGAACTATATGATACTAACAATATGTATCGGTCTATCGTATGTGGCTCCGGCCTAGTTGTGTGTGCTTGGAACCTCATCCAATCCAAATAGAGCATCGTGGTTTACAATTTTCTAACACAAAGGCCGGCCTCTGTATGTTTTGAACTTCGATGGCAACGCTAGCTTTGTTCTGCATTTGCTCTTCTCTGCCCAAAACTTTGCAGCTATAAATTGGAGGAGTTTCATGAGTGACATTGCCAACACCCATAACCACATACACATTCACAGCTTTCTACTTGACCATAACCAAAGAAACTAATTATGGCTAAGGCTACCATCTCAATTCCCATTTTCCTATTGGCTTTCTCTCTTCTCATTTTCTCCATTTCTGTGAAAGGTCGTGCCTTGTTCCGTAGTTTTTTCATAATTTTATTTTGAGTCATTTTGAGTAAAAAGGGACTAGAAATTGTTGATTTTCATTTTGTGAGTTTGAAAGTGCAGGTGAGGGTTCCGTGGCAGAAGCAAGCGTGGAGTTACAATGCAACAGAGCTCATGGAGTAAAGAGTGGAGACACATGCTTTGCTCTTGCTAAGACATTCAAGCTCTCCACTGACCACTTCAATTTTATCAATCCAAATCTCAATTGCTCTGCTCTCTTTGTTGGCCAGTGGCTCTGTGTCAATGCCTTCCTTGGCTGAACTTAACATGATTCCTACCCGCTTGTTTCGAATAATATTTTAAGTACTTAAAAAGTCATTCTCACTCATAAAAAGAACCCTAAATCTTCACTATGCTTGTTCTTTATTATTGTATGTTCACTGTGTTTGTTTGTATGTTTGGGTTAATTAGTTCTATGTAATCTGAATCCCAGTCTTAACTTTATTGGTTAAGATAATTGATAAAGTTTTAATTTTGCATTTTATTGGAGTATTATTTGATATGATGAGCAGAATACATTGCAGCTATCCATATAGCTACGTACACGTATCAGAAATTGAGCCAAAATAATACGTAACAACAACTCCCCGACATCTTCCCTCTTTACATATATTTTCAGCGCAACGCCGTGAATCAAATCACGTGTTATCCATTCGAGCAAAATTAATTAATGTTAACCCTATGCCAAAAAAAAAAAAAAAAAAAATTAATAACTAGTTGAATTTTAGGTTTTGGAAATTGTATTTCTCGGTTAGCTATTTTTTTAAAAGTATCTTTGAATTCTTAGTCAAATTTTAAAAGTTAAAACAAAATTTTAAAACTATTTTATCTTAAAATTTTAAAACAATTATATAACAAAACAAATAAATCTACTACATAAATTCTAAACCCTAAATTAATTTTTTTATTCCAAGAAATCTATTGTAAAAATGTCGGTGTATTTTGAAATTTTTAGCGTTTAAATAAGTGTTTATAAATTAAAAAGTATCTATAATCATTTAAAAAGTCAAATATGAAGGAACTATCGTTAAAATTTGATTGTAAATTTGGAAGGAAGATAAATTGTTTTTGTATTCTTAATCCGTAGTTAAAGAATCAACATCGGTTAATTTGTCACGTAGTTCTATCTCATTATAAATCTTATAAAGAAGTTTTAAAGTAGAGTTTGAGATGGCATTATGAAATAAGGTTTCCAATTAACTTCTTGATAATGTTTTACCAGATATAAGACATTCGGTTCCAATAATAGCAGTACATAAATGAGGTGAATATTTTTATTGGTTTGAGTAATTTTAAGCCATTGGGATCCAATAATAATATGATAAGATTAATGTATATATATAGAAAATAAAGTATATGATATTATGGTAGATTATATCCATTGTAATTGATACTAAGCAAAGAAATTTGGTGGATCCTGCCGAAGTTGAAACATGATCCAAATCCAAAAACATAAAATTTTATAGTACGATCCGCCGACCAGAGGGCCGGCAGGTATATACGTCGTTTCGGAACTTCGACGGCAACGATTTGGCTTGTTGTTTACCACCCCAAATAATTAAATTATGGAGCTATAAATAGAGATACACACACCCATTTTACTTTAACCAAAATCAAATTAAAGAAAAAGTAAATAATATACAATGGCTAAGGCTATGATCTCCTCCTCATTTACCATCTTCCTATTGGCTTTCTGTCTTCTCATTTTCTCTATTTCTGTCCAAGCTCGTACTACTCCCTTCCGTACGTTCATTTTTCATACTCTCATTCAATTCAATTCATTCATTCATTCATTCATTATTTATCATGTTCTGTTTCTAATTACTATTATCTTCCATTAAAATGAATGTGGAACTTAACCAGTGAGTTAATTGAAAGTGCAGGTGAGGTTGTTGAAGGGTTGGAGTTAGAATGCAATAAAGTTTATGGTGTGAAAGATGGAGACACATGCTTTGCTCTTGAACAGAAATTCAAGATCACCACTGACCACTTCAATTTTATCAATCCAAATCTCAATTGCACTGATCTCTTTATTGGCCAATGGCTGTGTCTCAGTGCTGTCCTTATCCTCCCTTAATTAATCACACCTTAAACCCTTGTAATTTCAAATAACTCTTTTTTAGTGCTTACTAAAAAAGTAATTTCAAACAAGTCTCTACCACACACACACACACACACATTAAATAAACCCTAATCTCCACTGTATACTTTGTGTGTTGTTTCTTTTCTCTTTCAGTTAATTTTGGTGTTATGAAAATCTCAATCATATCCTAAACTTTGTTGGTTAAGATATGATTCCTAAAGCTTTAATTTTGCATCGGAGTATTTGATACCACAACTTTTCTTGCATTCTTACTTTTTACAAGGGATGAATTGCACTTATCCATTATCACAATATTTGGTTAACCCTAAATTAATTAATTCCTCGTAAAGTTGCCTCTTGAATTCAAATCTATGGGTAAATATGTCATTTTTTATTTAACATATATATATATATATATATATATATATATATGTATGTATTCTTTTCTTTTTAACGAAAATGATTGTATAAAATTTAGAGATATAGGAATTAGGGGGTAAGATTGATGACTAAGATCATATGTAACATGGGATGAAATGGAATATGATTCTTGAACAATATTAATTTAGGAGAAAAAAATAAAAAGGTTATGAAAGTGAAAGAAAAAATTAAATTAAAAAATATAAATATATATTGATTGGAACTTATCCAAAATATGAAAATAGGGATATATGATAATATTATATGTTCATAGAAACACCGTGAAGAAGTTAAATGAGCATCTTTTTAGCTTTTTGGTTGGTTTGGAAAAAAAAAAGAAAAAGATTTTGGAAGGGTCTTTTTGAAAAAAAATAAAATAAAAAGAGAGATTTTGGGAAGGCTTCTTTTTTCTGCATATACATCCTTCTATTCTCTTCTATTTTCCTTTTTCACCATTAAGGTTTTTTTTGCTTTCTTTAAAAACAATTTACAAAAGTAAAGGGTCCGTTCCACAATTAAAAAAAAAAATTGATTCTCCACTTCACTAACACAGATTGTGTGTGTGCGTCTTCTTCTTTATTCATATGCCCGTGAATTAAATTAAATGCAAATCTTTTATTTACGTATTATCTAATCTCCATATCTATTTTACTTCTCAACTTTTCCCATCAAATATGTCTCAATCTTCTAATTCCTACATTTTCCAATTATATTTTGTTATATATATATATTATTTCTCAGGGATTGTCTCCTCGTTAATTAATTTTAAGATAAAACTTCATACTATCAAATATTTATTAGATTGAGATAATTAAATTATGTCTATTAACAATAGAACATTAAACTTTTAATTTTGTGGTATTATGTCACTAAATTTTAGTTGAATATATCGAGCTTAACTCAACAATAATAATTGACATATATATTCCTATCGTTTAGAAGGAAGGTTGGATCCCCTATTTCTATAATTATTGTATGTACTAATAAGAGGTCTGAATTAAAAATAAATAAATAAAAGGTTAACGATTTTTAAAAAGTGTTAAATAAGTTAAAAATGATATATTAGATATAAAATTAACGCTTTAAAGGCCTATTAAAACATTTCTAAAATTTAATTAGAAACTAATTATTTAATGTTAGTTTCCTTTCCATCGTCGGTGGCAGTTATTATATTATATATATAAATATGTATATTGTTGACATGGTACGACTATTAAATATAATATTAATGTTTCAAAAGTAAAACACTACTTCCATATCAATAGCGTATAAAAACATGTGTTGTGTAATCCGTAAGTAAGAGAATATTAATTGAAAAGTGTAATTAAAATGAGAGACATGATAATCTACAACTACACAATGACATATTACTGATGTGTATCAAATTTTATCCAAATTTAAATCTTTATACAGTAATGATTCCATATGCTATAAAAAAAATACCGTAAAGGGAGAAATTTATTCGTAAAGTGAACAAATCTTCAAATTTTTTAGAATCAAAATGATGAAACGACTAAAAATATAATACTTAAAAAAAAAAAAGAAAAGAAATTTATACGACAATACATGTCTAGATTGATGCACACACGCTAAGAATTTTCTCCCATTCTTCAAACCGTTCAAGGGTTATAGAAAATAGAAGTTAAAAGAAAAGTTGATGAAGCTTGTTTGAAACACAGTCTCTTTTAATTCCTAAAGCAATACAAAAGGCTATGGAAGTGAATAATTTTTTTTTAAAATTATTTTAGAACATATTCTCTTCTCACTATATACCAATAAGAGAATGAGAGGTATACATAACTACTACAACTTTTCAAACAAAAAAATATATATTATAACCAAACTTATGTCAACCTCAATAACCCTAAAGTCTAAATTAAATTACACTAAATTTCAAGCATTTGGCACCATAAAAAAAAAAAAAGCAGAGAAATTGAATTAAACTGTCTTAATGATTTGATCTCCTCCTCCTTTCCCCATCTCTAAGGCTCCAATTTGGAAGTTGTTATCGGTGACGAATCTTGACCAATACCAATGTGTCTTCCACACTTTACTCATTTCCTCGATTGGAATTCCTTTTGTTTCTGGCAAGAAGAAATAGATGAATGTGGTCATCACACACACCCAGAACGCAAAGAAAATGAACAGACCGAACTTCATGTGGCATAACATCATCAAGAACACTTGCGCTATTGCAAATGTGAATATCATGTTTACAGATACGTTGATGCTTTGTGCAGCCGAACGAATTTCCAATGGAAATATCTCACTTGGAACCAACCATCCCAAAGGTCCCCAAGACCATGCGAAACCAGCTACGTAAATGCATATGAATAGCACCACCACAACTGCATACCACTGGGGTAAATTCTCCGCTATTCCACTCACTCCAAATTTAGCTCCAATTGCCGCAGTTACAACCGCCTGACATATAAGCATTTGAATCCCACCTTCGATGAAAAGGAATCTTCGACCCCATTTGTCCACACCGTAAATTGAAACGATTGTGGCAGCTACATTAACAGACCCAGTGATTACAGCAGACATTAATGACGCATCGGATTTGAAACCGATGGTGTTGAACAATACAGGAGCGTAGAACATGATCACATTGATGCCCGAAAATTGTTGGAAGAAAGGAATTAGAACGGCCATTGTGAGATGAGGTCTGTATTTTCTTCGTAGCAAATTTGTCCATGGATGTTCTACTTGTTTAGAGGATTCACTGGCTGCAACTAAATCTTGAAATTCTTCTTCAACATCTTCAACTCCACGGACTCTTCTGAGCTTCTTTTTCGCTTCATCAATTTGGCCTCTTTCGATCATTGAATTTGGGGTATCTGGAAGAACCAATGATCCAATGGTGATTATTAAGGCTGGAACCATGGCTCCACCCAAGCTCAGCCGCCATCCCCAACCACCCTTTATCCTTGCGAAGAAGTAATTTAGAACATTGGCTATTAGAATTCCCACTGTCACTGATAGTTGAAACCCAATGTTCAATGCTCCCCTGAATCTGTACGGAGCCATTTCCGACAAGTACAGCGGTACTGACTGTAATTACACAAACACAATATGTTACTATAGAGAATCCATGTAAGAGATTTCTATAATTCAATTACAAATTCAGAGACAGCTTCACTAAACTTTAGGATCATAATTTATAAGCACTAAATAACAAATTAATGACATTTCAATACATCGAATTAAGTTATGATAAATTCAAAATTAAGAACACTAGACCAATAAAATTTATATTATCATATAATATCATACTCTATTTGTTCCCATAGTATTAATCGACTCCACGTTAATATTGACGAGTATCATTTTATTTTTAAAAGCATATTGACGTGACAAACAATAAATAAAATAAATATGTTACATTAAAACATATTTATTGTTGTAGCTCATTCAAAAGGCAGAAGGAGATAGGAATTTTGTGGCTTTTATGAAAATATATATGACATAATAAAAGACGTCTTTATTGATTTGTTGGCAAATGTTGTTGTCATTGGTAAGAAACAAGAAGATGAAGAGAAGACAATAATAAGGTCATATTTTGAAGACCAAAATTTGCTTTTTTGGAGTTTGTCCTGAAAAACGTTTATTATTAATTAATTAATTAAATTAAGGGGAAGCAAAAAGGACTTGAAAATGATAATTAAAACAATTAGTTTATGTGAGCTCAATGTCTAAGGACCTATAATAAAAAAACAAAAAGAAATATCTTTTTCATATTGTCAAAAAGGTCCCTGCTGCCAACAGGAAAGTACTTTAACCCCCCCCCCCCCCCCCCTTTTTTTATCTCAAACTTTTTGTTTTCCTGACGAACAAAACAGAGCTTGGAATCATAAAAGAAACCAAATTTATTGTGAGAAAAATAAGAAAAACATATAGAGGAAAAGGAAAAGACAGAAGCGCATATCAGAATCAGAAATAACTCTGTAACAAAAAAGGACATATTTGTCATTTTCTCAGCAGTTGTCAGGTCCCTTACTTCTTCAAATACCATTACTACTATCCTATCCCAGTTTTTATTTTTTAAAAAAGAAAAATATCAAAAGCCATAGCCAGCCAAGCAAACCGGATAATAGATATTAAATAATCTCCAAAGAAAAAAAAACACTTATTATTCCAAAACATAGGGAAAAAAAACTAAAATCGCAATTTGAACGTAACTCAACCGACTAAAAAGTTCATTTTTTTATATTCTTATTCATTTTATAAAAAAAAGTTATAAGTAACTTTTATTTATTATTTTTTGTGTCGTTAGATTATTATGTAATTTATGGATCATACGATTCTCAAATGCTAAAATTTCTCACCTTTATACATAGTTAAACTTTTAAAAAATTATTGTTATTATTATTATTGAGAGAAGAAGAATGAGGGGTACCTGATTTGTAAATCCAATACCAAAACCAAGTAAAACCCGACCAAGAATGAGCATCCAAACGGCTTTAGCAAACCCATTAATGATGGCGCCGCTACAGAACAAGACGCCACCGAAGAGCATCGACAGCCTCCGACCGAACTTACGTGTCACCGTCGACGCTACGAGTGAGGCAAGCAGCGCAGCTAAGTACAAGGACGACGTGAACATCGTCAAAGTTGGACTATCGTATTTACAATATTGGTTTTTGGTTGCCATCAAATTCTTTTTCCGGTACACATCCGGAAAAAACTCCTCCAGAAATGAGTCCATGGACGTCACACCACCTAATTAATAATAAAAAAAAACCCACTTTCAAAATCATTTTATATATATTTATATATATATGTTCTATAAACATAGCTCAACAGGTAAAACATCTCACCTGAAATTCCAATATCGTAACCGAAAATCAAGCCGCCCATAGCAGCGACAATGCATGTTACGGTAACAAACGGAGTAAGATTTCCGGGATACTCCTTTTTCGTATCACCGGAGGCGATTGCGGCCACAGCAGGCATTTTCACGAACAAAATTCAAACAATGCAGCAGAAAAAATGAAATAAATAATTAAACAACGAGGGAGGGAAGATATGGAAAATATATATAGAACAAAAGGCAAAAGATGGGGATAATAGAAGGGAATGGGCGTCATATTTATAGTGAAAATCGCAACCCATGTAGCTTTGCAAAAGCTAATTTTTTTTTATATATATATATATATATAAAAAATACAAATATTAATTGGTTTTATTAAGGAAATAGAATAATAATAATAATTAGATGGAAAATATTTGGGGGTTATCTTTTAGTGAAAGAATTGGTGGCTGAATCGACCGTTGATGGGTGTGGATGAACAGAAGAGTGATGAATCAGACGGCTTGGATTTAAAAACTTCATCATTAATGCTTACAAGATAATTCGTCGGTGGGGGTGGACCCCAGCTAAACGTCCAACTTGGATTATGCAGCGAAACTAAGTATTGGAATAAAATTTTCAATTTTTTTGACTTTGCTGACTCAGCTAATTTATAACTTTATAATTCCTTTTTTCCGAAGTTTCTTTACGGTTTTTTTAATTTTTTTTTTTTTGGGTTGCCTTATCAGTGTTTGGATAACGTCGTATTTAAAGGTGCAACGACGTCGTAAAGGAAAAAAAAAAAAGTTGAAAGCATGTGATATCGATACGTGGTATGGGAATACGCATATCCCGTAAATACGGTGATTGGAGACGTCGGAGATTAGGATTGGTATTTTTCAATGTAATTAATAGGTCGGATTGTGGGTATTCTGGGTATTTAAACCAAGTTCATTTATCCATATTTACTGTGATAATAGTAATATATGGATAGAACTTCATAAACAAATTTGTCACATGCATAAATATGATTTGCCTATTAGTGAAATTTAAAAGAAAAAGAAAAACATTAATTTTATTTTTAATAGTAATGTTTGTGAATCAGTATATGTTATTAACTATCATCGATTCATAAGGGCTAACGAAATCATTGCTGAACTTTAAGTTACCATTATTGTAATATAAGAGGATAGTTAAGTAGTAAATTATTTGATTAGTATGAATAATTTTCCAATATTAGAATATGTTATTGTTAAAGAATATGATAGGGAAGTTTGTGTTTCCTTAGATCAATAATTTTGTACATAAACATACTTAAAAAGATTCTTAAGTAGAAAAGAAGAAGACTGTTAATGAAAAAATAATAATAATAAGTGTATTTATGGTATATATTTTAATTTGAGTGGAGAAGCAATATTAAAAATAGAGAGAATAAAAGTTTACTTGGATGAAAAGGAAGTAAAGGTTGAAATTGAGGGCGTAGACTAACTGTGTGGATTGCGGTGGGGTCGTTAAAAAAGAAGGGATACCCTAAACCTTTTATTATTATTATTATTTTTTATTTAATTTTTAATTTTTGGTCACTAAATATATAACAAAGCTTTATGTGCTGTGACCGTGACGTATTGCTCCATTCTTATGGTACAAAATTTTACACGTCACCTCTTATAAAATCAATCTTTCCTTACAAAAATGTGTCAATACGCTAAAAAGCCTATATCTTATTCCCATTCTAAATTACAAACTACAAATATACCCTTTTTTCCTTTCCATTTTGTATATAATACAAACTCTATATCATAACAAATAAATATTGATATCTAATTTTGACAAATATTTTTACGTTACAGATTTAAAAATACAAGGACCAAATTACTCAAACTTAAATTCATGGACTAAATTGTTACAAAATTGAAAGTATAAATACTAAATCGTTAAAAATCAAAGTCTAGAGACTAAATTGTTACTTCACGATAGATTAGTCACTAAAAGTATTTTTCATTTTTATACAAAAAAATATACATTTAGACATTTGTGTATGCTTTATATATACTTAAAAGATGAATCATATGTGTATTTTACTTTAAAATTTTATTTAAGATCATATATTTTTTAATCTATGGTTGGTGTTTATCATATTCATTCTATTAAAAACCCAGTTCAATATGTGTTCAAAGTCTCGTACACGTGTTGGACACAAGTAATACTAGCCAAACCAAAATGTCAATGTTTTTTTTTATTTCATTTCATAAAACAAAATACTATATTTTTTAAAAAATTTGAAACGTGTAAATTTTAGATAATATAACAAATAAACTAATTGCTAGATATAATATTTATAATTAAGTTTAAATTATAAAAGTAGTAAATAAAAACAAATAAACCCAAATAGATTATGAAGGAGCCTAAATTATAGTATTAAAAAGATGGGGAGACATAAGTATTATAAAGTTAGAATTAGTTATTAGAATTTGATATCTAATTTTTCACAAATATGAATTCTATCAATGTGTAGGCAATTAAGCTTAAAAGATAATTCATAATTTTGCATTTCTAGTACATAATTAATTAATTTGAGGTTAATTAATTAATGGACACAAAATAATTGTAATATTATAATTTAATATTTAAGAATGTTTTAATTTTAATGTAAAGTCAAATTAAAAAATGAAACAAGGTTTTTAAGAACACATTCAACGGTTTAATAAAAAATAATTTTCACATAATTTTGAAGTTTGAAAAGAAAAATGCCCATTTTTTAGGGTTCATCTTCCAAAGAGACAAAACCCCCTATTTCTATTGTAAGGATAGAGATGGATAATCCATTCTCCAACGCTCAATTCATTTGTATCTCAATTTTTTATAGAAAGCCAATTATATACATACATACATACATACATACATACATACATACATACATACATACATACATACATACATACATACATATATATATATATATATAGAAATGTATATAGAAACTTCTGTATTTGTTTTCTTTTCAATTTCAAATTACACATTACAACTATTTTTAGCTAATATAAGAGTACCTTCAAATCATAAGATTGATGTCCTCAAAACATAAACTTTTTACACTTAATTTTTAATTGAAAGAATCTTGACGAATCTTAAGAAAAAAAAAAATATATCAATGATTGATATTATAGCTTTTAAATTTTATAGAATTTAAAGAAAGAGTCGTATCGTAACCATTTCATAACTATGGTAATCTTTTTAAAGAGTGATTCATACATTCAAAAAATATTTACGAACTTAATTGACTCATTTGTATAAAAAGATGGTCAATGAAATTAGAAGTTTTAAGAGTGTTGTTACGTAGTTTCAGTTTGTTGCATTAATTTTTTTTTTTAGAAAAAATCCAAATTAATTTTTGAAGTATATCTTTATATCAAAATTTAAATTCTCTCGATATAGATAGTTTGATTTGAAGAGAATTAAAAGGATAAAGATTAGGAGTTGAGTCAAAACACGTAGAATTAGCTCAATTTATGGAAATTGTCCATTTTTGTTATGCTTCTTACGCTGTTTTTCTTGTCCTTTTCTCTATTTTCCTTTGTAAAAAATCACTTTTATATATTAACATTATGTCATTCTTATTATGACAACATCAATATACTCCATCCTTCAATAATTTTCATCTTATATTATTTTTACTATTTTACAACCTTATCCACAACCATCTATATAAACAAAAATGTAACACCATACGTCATCACCAAAGGAATATATTACATATGATATATATATATATATATATATATATATATATAGCTGCTTTATTATTATTATTATTATTATTATTTATTCTTTCTAGTTCAAAGGTGGAATTTTAATATTTATTTAGCAATAATTTGAATATGTCGTCTTTCCTAAAGTGCTTTTACACATACATGTTTTTAATGAGTTCAACTTGGTTTAGCTGCAACTTTTAGGACATAAATATTTTACTACCTAACAAATCCAGTTTTTGTTTGTTAGTTAAATGTACATTTGAATCTAATTATCAATTATATTACATTATAAGTTAATTATCTGGATGTTACTTTTCACATTGTCATACATTGTTTATGCAGTTAGGGTTTGATTCATTCAACCACCCAGCTTAGTGGCATTCATGAAATTATGTTAGAAGTTTATTACTTTTAATTGTTGACGAAGGATTATTATCTTTCTATCTCTATTATTTCTTGGTATAGTTTTTATTTAATTTTTAAGTTTTAAAATGCTAAACTTTCGCTCTTCCATTTTTATTTTTATTTTTTTAGTATAAGTTGGATGTGACGGATTTAAATTTAGAACCTCTAAATTTTGTGTGCTAGTTAAGTTAAGTTTTTGCTGACAATTTAATTTTTATTTTAATACATAGATTTTAAAATGAATGCTAATATTGTTTCAATTTGGTTCTTAGATTTCAAAATTTACACTTTAAAATCAATTTTTTTTCCATTAAATGTTCACTTTCATTATTTTGTATAAATGTTTGTTAATTAATTTAAAATAATTATAATTATTTAAGTTTCACTACTTTTTATATTTTAATTTAATTAATTAATAGACACTATCACTAAAGACTTAAAAACAAATATTTAATAAAAAATCAAGATTAAAAATATAAATCTAAAAAAGAAACAAAATTAAAACAAAATTCAAAATCTTAAAAATGAAATCCTAGTATTTTAAATCTTAAAAACTAAATCAAAATATTATTAACAACATCAATCAGTCAATATGATTATTTGACTTTATATTAATTCGGTGACAATAACACCCACTAATGCAATGTGTAGACTTGCAAAGAAAATAAGTATTATCATTGACTCGTAGGTCTTGGGGCATCTTCATTATTTCATATCCTAATTCTTAATTAAATCTATTATTTCCTCATTTTCCAATTTCTTAAATTATTTATATTTTAAAAAAAATGGCTACAGTTGGAAGAGTCCTCTCCGGTGAGGATATAACGGAGTATCCAGGAAAGCTCACTCCCTTCGTCACCATAACATGCATCGTTGCTGCCATGGGTGGCCTGATTTTCGGTTACGATATTGGGATTTCAGGTACTAATTTCATAAACATATACCTAGTCTTTGTTAAATAAGCGTTAGCTTAACGTGAGAAAATTTGAATCGCTACTACACTCCTTTCAACTCTTAGAAGTCTTCATTTCATATCTAGATTATTAACTGAACATTTAAATTTCAATACGATCAATGAATTGGACAATTATTTGAGGTGGGGTAACATCCATGGACTCATTTCTGGAGAAGTTCTTCTCCGATGTTTACAAGAAAAAGATTCTGAATTCCACAAAAAGCCAGTACTGTCAATACAACAGTCAAACTTTGACGATGTTCACGTCGTCACTCTACCTAGCAGCGCTCCTCTCCTCGCTCGTTGCGTCGACGGTGACGCGTAAACTCGGTCGTAGGCCTTCCATGCTCCTCGGCGGCATGTTGTTCTGCTCCGGCGCCATCATTAATGGTTTTGCCACGACTGTGTGGATGCTAATTCTTGGTCGCCTTTTACTCGGATTCGGTATTGGATTTACAAATCAGGTCGATACTAAACTTTAAAAAATGTCTAATAGATGTTTTGTGTAATGTGTCTTAATAAGTTATTGTTGTATCATTTCAGTCAGTGCCACTCTACGTTTCTGAAATGGCTCCTTATAGACACAGAGGAGGTTTGAATTTTTTCTTCCAATTATCCATTACAATAGGGATTCTTATAGCCAATGTTGTTAACTATTTCACATCCAAGATTAAGGGTGGATGGGGATGGAGATTGAGTTTAGGGGGAGCCATAATCCCAGCTTTGATTATCACCATCGGATCAATGGTTTTACCAGACACTCCAAATTCAATGATTGAAAGAGGACAAGATCCTCATGAGGAAGCCAAAATTCAACTTAGAAGAGTTCGTGGAGTTGAAGATATTGAACAAGAATTTCAAGATTTGGTTGCAGCTAGTGAAGCTTCAAAACAACTCAAACATCCATGGAAAAACTTGGTGCAGAGGAAATACAGACCCCATCTCTGTATGGCCATTCTAATTCCTTTCTTCCAACAACTCGCTGGCATCAATGCCATCATGTTCTATGCCCCCCTCTTCTTCAACTCTATTGGCTTCGAATCCGATACTTCTTTGATGTCTGCCGTCATCACTGGCTCCTGGAATGTACTTGCCACTGTCGTTTCGATTTACGGCATTGATAAGTGGGGACGGAGGTACCTTTTTCTCATGGGAGGGATTCAGATGTTGATATGTCAGGTAAATTTTTGTTTTTGTTTTTTTTTTAAAAGAGTTTAGAGGGCATTCTTACTCTAAACAAAATACGGACATTTCTTACCGATGACCTCAGACCCAAATGACAAAAGGCTTAGGTTTTGAAGGGTTAAGTTTTTTGACATTTTGCTTATATCATCCCATGGTAGAAGTGCGTATGACGACCTAACTAACTACAGTGAGTATTGAGTAACTAGAATGAGTGTCGAGTACCTAGAGTAAGTATCAAGTAGCAAAGTCACCATACGTGCTTCTAAAGGCTGTCATGGTAATTTCCCATGCGATGACGTAAGCAAAAGGTGTAAAAACTGAACTTTTCTAAATATGGATTGTTGTGGAAAAGAGGTCTCATCCGTATGAAAAAAAAAAAAGACCTTACAAAATTGATGTGATGTATTATTGGACAGGCGATTGTAGCAGGGGAAATTGGAGCAAAATTTGGAGTGAATGGAATGGTAGAGGAGTTGCCAAAGTGGTATGCCATTGTGGTTGTGCTATGCATATGCAATTATGTTGGAGGTTTTGCATGGTCTTGGGGGCCTCTTGGTTGGCTTGTTCCAAGTGAAATCTTCCCATTGGAAATTCGTTCAGCAGCTCAAAGTGTGAATGTTTCTGTAAACATGTTCTTCACATTTGCAATGGCACAAGTTTTCTTGACAATGCTTTGCCACATGAAGTTTGGTGTCTTCATTTTCTTTGCCTTTTGGGTTTGTGTAATGACACTTTTCATCTACTTCTTTCTCCCAGAAACTAAAGGCATCCCAATTGAAGAAATGATCAAAGTTTGGAAGAACCATTGGTATTGGTCAAGATTTGTGACTCAAAATGATTCCCAAATTGGAGGGTTAGAGATGAGGGAAGGAAGAAGGCAACAAGTGATCTCAACTGTGACACCATCATTGGATGTGATTTATGAGATAAGAACATATTGATTGGTCTCTTTGACAACTTACTACTTAGAAGCAATTACACCTCTCAATTTGCTTTTGCTGTTTCTTATCTATAAGAAAGGAATTTATTACACTCATGTGTTGTTTAGGTAGAAAAGTGTGTAGATGTATTAGATATGGAATTTAAGCATGATAGAGAGCAAAGATCATAAAGGTGTGGGATCTCATGAGGAAAAAGTTTTTGTAACTTTTTTGTTTTTCTCACGTTCATCTCCATTAATAAAGGTCGATCTTGTGGATTTGGATGTAGGTCTGGTCTACTGTTTGAGTCCCTAAAACAGTAGGGAAGCCAATCCCCTTGGGACTTTGGGTACACTGATGAACATTGAAGGTGTCACATTACAAAACTAATTAAAATAAACAAATAAGATTACCCAAAAAGCTAACGGACAGACAGCACACCGAAAAGGACACTCTTATCTTAATTCCCGCATTTCCACATGTTCTAATTACCAATTTTCCAATGTTGGGTCTTTTCAGGCCTATTATTTTCCAATTTAAATAAATATGTGCATTCCATACTTTTTTTTTTATTTTTTATTATTATTATTATTGTTCAAGAAACAAGTCAATAACATTGTATCATAACCAAACATAAATGGAAATTCTTTGGTTTTTTTAGGGGCATTAATCAAATTTGGGCTGAATTACAAATCAACTACATGTCGTTTCTCCCAAAATGATGAATGCACTATCCATTTTCCCAACCCAATTCATACAAACTGATGTGTCGGAATGGCTTTAAAGAAAAGAAAAAAAAAAAAAAAAAGCTTCTGAAATTAAATTATTTCAATTCCTAAACATGGATAAATAATCATTACTCGGAAAGCAGATGGGATTTTGCCCCTTTCATGGGAACAGAACACAACTTACGCCTCCAATATCGTTCTTGGCTTCTCAAAATTCTCCATCCAAGAAAACACCTTCACATTTTGACTGTCTCTCAATCCATTTCAAATTCTTTATCCTCCCATTTTCTGGTTTCAACACTTCTTTATCCTCTGCTTTGAATAGAATTCAACTGCAATTATGTCTTGCTGTCCTCTACGTCGTTCTCGTCGGTCGGCACCCGAGATCATCCTCTTTAAAAGCTTTATTGTCAAACCCATTTTGAGAATTTTCTGCCCCAAGTAAAGTGAAGTGACTTTTCTTCTCTTTACAAACTTCTGCAACTCTCCATATTTTATCTTTCTTTTCCAATAACATGGATGTTGTGCCCCAGTTATCACTACATTCACCTCTGCAATAAACAATGGAACACTTCTTATAAGAGAAACACAGTGAATGATCAAATTTATAAAGTAAAACCATATATATCCATCAAAGAATCGGGGTTTGGGGCATCCCGAATGTATTTCTTGTCTGATGTTAGGGGAATAATAAGATGGAAATGTCCCAAATGTAATTATGAAGTTATTAATCTGATCCAGAGTCCAGACTTCATTTTTATAAAGGGCAAATGATCCTTTAATACTTACAGGGATTAGAGAGTGACAACAAATGGTGGGGCGTCTCTACGTGGACCTGCAACAGAGCGGTATACGTAAACACTTTCAGCCTCACATTCATCACTTCCACCATCCTTAATGACCTCAACATTCAACCTTGGCACCTGCTTCGCCAAAACTCGACACCCATTCATCGTCACCTTGCAGGCCGACATCCATAGTGATCTCATGGATTCATACCTTTCCAAACCAGAAAGCAAAGCTGCATTGCCAAATGGGCTGTCTCTGATCTCCAGCTTTTTCAGCTTTGGACAACCACCCATAACACACTGCATTCCCCAGTCAGTGCTTCCAGCAAAAGCCACTGAAAGAGTTTCCAAGTTTTTTGCATATTTCCCGATGTATTCAAATGTTAAGTCCGTTAACAAGCCTGAAATGGCGAGTCTACGCAGCTTAGAGCAAGTTTTCACCACCGCACCAAAGGCCTCATCCATTGGTTGCTTTGTAAGATAGTCTGGTTGGTGGGGGTTCATAATGCAGAGACGAAAATGGGTGAAATCTGGGCAGTTCTGCACAATGGTGGCCACAGCTTCATTTGTCATCTGACGGCAAAAGTAAAGAACGTAATGGAGTCTACGACAGCCATAAGAGACTGCAAGAAACCCCGATTCAGTTACACCATGGACTAAATTGTCAGCAAACGGATGTGCTGGAAATACACGGAGTTCCTCGAGCAAGGGGCAACTCAGTCCAACGGCCTTCAGGCCCTTGTCTTCAACTGTGTCTAAAACCTGCACCAGGAACATAATATTAGAGGGCTCAAGTATGAACAGTCATAGAAGGAACCTAGGTGCCTGCATTGCATAATCCTTGCCCTCCCTCTCTCACTAGTCACTCGTTAAAATTGAACTAAGGAGAGGAAGGGAAAAACAAAACCGAGGCATACCCAAAGACGGCGAAGAACGGGGCAGTGGGAAAGAAGTCCTGCAAGTTCACCACCGTGTAGAATAGCATAGCTCAGATTCAAGAAAGTTATATTTGCACAGGCAGGAAAAAGAACTTGGAGATACAACACTGTCGACTCCAACAAACCAGAGAGAGTGTGCAGATTCTTGCAACTTTTAAAAGCCTCTTCGAGGTCGCAATACTGCCGAAGAGTGATCTCTTGCGAAAAAGAGCCTGTGCCTAACTCTGTTAACTGGGGAGTGTGAGCAAGCAGCCTCTGCAATTGTTCCAAGTTAATACTCCTATTGACCTTCAAAACCTTCAGCGATTTGCACCTTCTTACCAGCTTCTCAAGGGCCTCAAAACTAACATCACTATTCAAACTTGCAAAGTTGAGTATTTCCAGAGATTTCAAAGTATCTGGGAAGCAACTCAGCCAATTTCCACTTTTTTCATTAATGTCATTCTCAAGTATGTCAAGCTCAGTCAAGTTCCTGAAACCAAATTAAGAAGTAAGAGTTTCGCTTTCTTTACTAAATATCATTTCCAAAAACACATCTAGTAAAAAAGAACGCATTCATCAGTTTCTACTTTTGGTAACTGTTGACAAGGTCATGTATTCTATGTGTACGTCACAAGTTTTAGAATTTATGATAACACACTCAACGCCATTTATTAGCATTAGTAAACAGTATCCACCTGAAAAATAATAAATAAATAAAAGACAGTCACCCCCGCCCCCCCAAAAGTTGAAGCTTCATTAAAGACATCAGATTTTGGGAGCTGGCAAAATCAGTGGAGCCATGGCAGTAGGTTGAAGATTCCTGTAGAAAGAGATGGGCAGAAGGCCAGATTTGTTCAATCACTGATCTTCCCATATCATTAGTAGTTAATTAATGATCAAGTTGATAATAATGGAGACAAAGTTGCAAGGATGTGACATGCCAACGACCATATGACAGAAAAAAGAAGGTTAGATGTCGCATCCAAGAAAAAAGAGAAACAGAAAAATGAGAGGTGGAGAGATGGCAAAAGTTAGAAATTTTTTTAGCGTCAGAGTTCAATCAGTAGGAAGTGATGCTCTAATAAGCACCAATAACAGATTTATACGCAGTACAATTGTATGTATTATGAGTTCCAATTCCATTTTGAATGAATGAATGATTCCGACATGATACTGTTTGGGTGGTGTCCATCAGCAACCCCATATAAAGCTAATTGAAAGAAACGAATCAGTGACCAAACCAACCAAACATTGCTTTAATTTCATAACCACAACGGAAATGACAAAACCCTTTTTCTGTGGAGGCATCTAACCACAAAAGAAATCAATATTCCAAGTTGAAAAAAATAATGAATAAAATATAATAAAATTCCCTGTTCTTTCAAAAGGGATCTCCCTAAACAACCCAGATCTCATCGTAATGAATCAGAGTTTTTAAAAGAAAGAAATGACGTACTTGCAGTTAGTGGCAATGGCGGCAAGGCCATCGGTGCTGAAGCCATCACAACTCATCATTGAAAGGGCTTTGAAATTTGGGAAGGAACGACTCAAAAACTCCAAGCTTTCATCCGTTACAGTCATTCTCTTGAGCCTCAATTCTTCAAGAATTGGGTATTTTGAAGCGAAGGCAACAAGCCATGAATGAATATCAGCTCCCCAATCTGGAGGCACCAAATTGAAGTCCGAAAACCTAGGTTTCCCTTTCAGTGTCACACTCCGAATGTTCGGGAACCGTCGGATTACAATTTCCGGCGTAACAGAGTAACAATTCCCAATGAAAACATGAGTTCGAGACCACCGCTCAGCGTTGAACCAATCTTTACAAACCAAAGATACAGAGCTTCTATCTTTGTGGGATTTCACCAAACTCAAAACTTTTTCCAATACCTCATCTGGGAAAATTGAACCAGCCCGATTCGACTCATCCGAATCACCTGACCCTTTCTTCCTCTTCGAACCCATTCTTCCCCTCAAAAAAAAAAAAAAAACACCCCAAAACAAATCAATTTATCTCAAAACCCCATAAGGAAAATCAACAGAAAACCCCCGCAAAAAATTGGAATTCGGAAATGTAGTTGTTCAGAGACTGTGAGAACAGTTATAGAATGAGAAAAAATCAAAAACCCCAAGAGTTGCCAGAAACAAAAGAAACGAGGAGTAATTGAAACCAAAATGAAGACTGAATTACTAAACAAAAAGGGAAAATAATAGGACGTGGGAAACAAAGAAAAGATAGCTGGTTCGGGTATTTCTCAAAAACAACAAAAAAAAGAAAAAAAAAAAGAAAAGAAAAAAAGAGGTAGAAGAACTTGAAAAGCCGAATGAGAAAGGGCTTCAAAAGAAAGAGTAAAACAGAGGCTGTGAAAGATGAGGATCCTATATCCAGTTAAAGAAGAAAGAGGAGAGAAACAGAGTAAAGAAAGAGAGGACCGAGTTGACTCAGTGCACTTTTGTGAAACAAATAATAGAAAACAAAAAAAATGGGATCTTTTGTAGCGATTGGGAACTCGGAAGAGCCAAAGTGAGAACGCCAACTAATTGCGTATTATACAAAAAGCAGAAACAGAGCAAATAAAAATAAAAATTAAATCCTATTTTCTTCTTAAACTTTGTATTATTTTAGATCTTAAACTTTTTTTAGTGCTACCAATCTGTTAATATAGTGAACTGCACAAATTTTATTATATTTACTATTTTTAAAAACTTTTTTATTATACTAATATTTCTAATTTAATTGTTATATTTTCAACCGTCGTTAAACAAAATTAGTCATAAAAAAAGTACCAGCTGTTTGGCCACTTTATTAAAATTCTTAAATGTATTTTTTTTTTAAGCTCAAAGACAAAAAAAAAACATTTTTAAAAGTTTAAAAGATTAAAATAAAACAATATTCAAAACTCAAATACTAAAATTGGATTAGAAAAAAAGAAAAAGATCATCTTCTTTAGCATGCCATTTCATTCTCTACCCTTCCTCTCACCTTACAATCCCTAATTTTTGTTTCAGTGACCCCCACTTGCCTTTATGGGCGCGTTCTCCATATCTCCAATCAACTACTGCCACGTAATCTGTTTCCTTTCTTCTATTTTGATGACTGTAAATGTGGACATGTTTGTGGCAGCGGATTGCCCGGCTACTGCCCTTCGGTTCTTGAATCTCACTTCACTACAATTTATATATTAATAATTTATGCTCTCAGTTCAATTATCACTTCTCCATAACCTTTTTGTTTTCATTTAAAACAATATATAATATGGAGTTATATTAATTACTTATTATATACAAAATTTTTAAATAAAAATGAATCTTAATGTTTATGAACTAAATATAATAATTCAATTAACTTATAACTAAAAAAGGAAAAAAAAAAACTGGTTTTGTAGGTGAAAATAAATTATATAATGAAAAAATATTATTGAGGGTACAGTTTTTTGAATGGGCAATTATATGTGGAAGCGGCTGCCTCACTTCATCTCATCATCACATATTTCACCTCTTTTTCCAAATCAAACTCACCACTTTCTCCATTTTACCCTTATATCTATGGAATTAAAATTCTTATTTTAATCTAACCATAAATACAGATATAACTAAATGAAATATGAAAATTCAATAAAATAATTATTGTAATATAAAATATTCCATCATTTAACAGACAAATAAAAGAAAAATAGAAGTTAAAAATAATTTGATAACCACGTAAAATGTTACGATGTAAAAGATGGACATCAAATATGATCTTCTCACACTCTCATCGTTGAATGCTCATTAGAAAGCGACTTCTTATAGCAACAATATGTCCTTTTACATTAATCACATTTTTATACTTTATCACTTGTTTTCTTTAAAGTTAAATAAAAAATTATTGATCCGATTAAAAGTTTGTGACTATAAATGTAGCAATGTAGTCAAAGCCTGATTAACATCAAATCCAAACCTAACCCAAATTAAAAACGACATTGAGAGAGTTTCAACTACTTCAATTAATTTTCCACTTTGAAAACTAAACAAAGTTGATTTGACCCAATGTTCATCTTTATTTATTATTATTAAATTGGGTTCAAAATATCCAATTTTTACTCATACTATAATTCAACATATATCTCGACAAGACTAGAAGTCTATGTTATATATATATATTATTCTTGTATTGTTTAAGGAACAAAATGTTAAACCATGATATATGTATGTTACAATTAGGTAATTCATAAGTAAAATGAAAGATGGAAATTTGATATGATTTTTGTGGGAGTCATTGTCAAGATCTTGGTCTAGTAAAATTTGGAATGATTCTTTATAATTAAAAGTGATATTAATTTAATGAATTTTTAAAATAGTTGAATTAATTAGTGGAGGGCCTTTGTCAAAATTATAATGATGATAAGGGTAGGGTCTTTATGAACCTAAGCCTCCTATTAGATTGCTTTTTTTCCTTCCCCCCCCCCCCCCCCCCTCTCTCTATATATATCCTTTTTGAACCATTAGATTGGTTTGTTTGAGATATGATTTGTGATGACATCAATTAAACCATTTACATTGTATTTATTTAAGGTCAAATATTAGATTAAGCACTTGTCTACCCATAACTTGAGAATTGTAAAACATATGCATACTTCACTTGGTATGACATTACATATTATATATATTGTTGAAATAAATAGTATGTAACTCTTCGTTTAGTGTTGCATATATAACAATCAAAACTGAAATTATTAGTAAATATAATTACACAATGTTAAAGAATTTGTAAATGTAACAAAATTTAGATGCAGTTCTCTCGGAGTATAAATAATAGACTATCTCGTTACTAAAAGTTGTCTAGCGATGACAGTATCAACAATAAATTTAATTATATATCATTTAGGGTTTTATCCAATCAATTATGTTTTATTGATGAGTGTAACAGATGTGTTAGGTTAATATCACCAAATTTTGAAAGTTTAAGATAATAAATTATACGAACTTTATTGTATATTATTTTAAAAAGAAAAAAAAAACTTAATGGTATACTGAATCTCGTGATCTTATTTATTGTAATAACCATGGTTTCCGGTTGGGATGGGAAAGTACCGTCTTATGGCGGTCACGTGCGAGATGACAAATTTTTTGAGTGGGCGAAGGACTCTGAAATCTCAAAGGAAACTAGAGAAAGTGATTAATTAATAATGGTAATTAACGAAATAAATAAATATTTTTTTAAAAAAAGAAGACCGTTTGTGTTTAAACGAATAATTAGTATGAATGGGTAATTGATTTAAAATGAAAAATGTCACGTGATAGCCTCTCGTCTTCAATTCCACGAGCTAATCCATACAGCTAATGCTCCCGAATCTCTATGATTAAAGATAATCATGCACTAATTAAACATTAATTTATTTCAATGTTACATGACCAATGACATTACAGCTCATAACTATCTGGCCTCAACTCAAAAACTACATCTTCGCATCTAATTAACTTTTAATTAATCTCTCTTAATTATCTCTCTTCTTTTATTTTTTCTCTCTCCTTGGACATTCTTAAGCTTCCATTTTGCTTTTTTATTCTCTCTAACTACTTCAATTTGTATCTCAATAATAATAATAATAATAATAATAATAATAATAATAATAATTTGGTATGAAATGATCAAAGAGATGATGAACTGTTCCTCTCCACTAATGACAGTATAATTAACTTTATCATTGAATTTATGTTTGAGATTCGAGATTATGTGTTCTATTTGATATCTTCATTAAAAAGAAAAGAATGAGCTAAAGAATGCAATAAACACCTCTGACAATTGTTTACTGGAGATATAATACTAATAATAATAATAATAATACTACTAATAATAATATTAATAATAATATTAATAATAATAATAATAATAACAACAACAATAATATAGAAAAGATGCATATGGTTAATTTCATAAGATTGAATTAACACTGGGTTTAGGGTTTCACTTTCACTTTCACTTTCACTTAGGCATCAAATTTAAGAACGGCTCGCATGTAAATTTCATAATTGAAGAGGAGACAACCAGCCGACTACATCAAAGATTTACAAATCTTAACAAAATTGAAGTCGGATTTTTTACCACTTTACCCTTTTTAAAGCTTAAATTAAAAATGGTCAAATTAAAATAATAATTTATCATCAACAATTATTAAATTGCATGTATTGCAGGGTCACTTCTAAATCATTATACCTTTCCACTTCAAAATAATAATAATAATAAAATAAAACACTCAAATTTGACGTAATATTCAACTGAAAATGTGTAATAAAGTAAAGTTTAGTAAAAATATATTTTTTTTTTAAAAAAAATGAGAGATTTGGGGAATTATCCTCTTTGGAAAAGGGTAGGCGAGTGTAAAAATGAGAAAATATTGGGGGAATTTCATAAAATGTGGAGCCACTTATGATTATGAAGAGAGGAAGATGGTGGGGCCCGGTGGGGTTAATGTAATAACTTAACTGTTTGGGGGTTGAAGAAAAAAGCACATGCCTCCAACTCCCACTTTTCAAATTCAACATCCTTTTAATTTCCACTTACCACACATTGTTTCTTTTAATTACCAAAAACAATAGTCCCTTCATTTTTACTTTTTTCTTTTTCTACCCTTTTTTACCTTCATTTCTTCTTTCCTCTTCACACCCAAATCTTTTTCCAAGATTGAGTTCTAGACAAATATAAATCAAACCATATAATATCTGTGGTAAAATTTCAATTTTGTAATGTTTATAAGCGACACTATTCATGTCAAGTTGTAAATTATACTATGAACCTATATGTTAATATTTTTTTTTCTCATTTTCGACAATATGTGAGGTGAGATAATCAAACCTCTAATTTTGAAATTGATATGTCAAAGTGAGCTTAGTATAGTGATAATTGACACGATCTTCTACCTTAAAGATGAAGGGTTCGATCTCTCATCTCTACAATTGTTGTATTAAAAAAAACTTTAAAATTAAAATTACAAATATTATGACAGTTGGAGTATTACTATTTTGACCCAATTTAACAATTATTAATTATTAATTTGTGTTCATGTTGGTATTGTTAAGTTGACATTCAAACATTTTAGGTTATAAAATTGATTTAATAACATGTGTATCATGTATGAGTTGAGGTATGAGAAATATTAATTTGGTCGCTACGATGAAAATTGGTTTAAACAATACTTTTTGTTTTTTTAAATGAAAATAGCCATTTAGTATACAAAATCAATTTATTAATTATATTTTAAATTTTGTAGTAATATAGTTCCACTAGGCATAATTTCATAGAAGTTAAGTGTTATTGTTTTAACGTGATAACTAAAAGAGAAGTCCTAAGTATTAAAGAGAATTTTATCCACCAATTTCTAAATTGTTACAAATTAAATTTACAGAAAATGTGTTCTTATAAACTAAGAGTTTATGAACAAAAGTGTTACATTCTAAAGGCGTTATGAATAAAAAAAAAAATCTATATTAATATTATAAGTCTTAAAGTTAATGGTGGATCCATAAAAGTGAATCAAATGTTATAACAAGGGATGAAGCAAGAAATAAAAGTATTAATAATTTTCATCAATCATCTAAATAAAGGATCTAAATTATGTGTAATATGCAGAATACAAGGGCATGTTACGTATTATTGCTTAAATATGCAACAAATCACTCTCTTCATTGTCCACATTATTATCTAATCTTGTTTACCCCTAAAATTAAATATATGATGTTGCGATGGGGGCGTGGGGCCTGTTTTACAGGACGTCTTACACGTGGCACTTGTTCTTTTGTTCATAAATTAGGCCATTTTTTCTTATTGCTTTTCCAAATTTGTTTGTTACCTTTTTCAATGCAAACTTCACTTTTTCTTCGCTCAATTCTCTTTACTGTTTGTTTTTACTGTTACCATTACTGTTAAATGAATTGTGTTTTTTCACATTTACGAACAGATTCTTCGATTTACATCTACCACTTCGTTGACTTTAACCTTCTTTTTCCTCTAAAATCTAAATTTTTACTTTAATATTAATTTTTGAAATCGTTAGGTCTGTTTGGAAGGAAATATAAAAAATAGGAATTTAAAAGTAAAATTATTTTTGGTATGAAAATATATATTTGGTAGTAGGTTTAAAAATTGAACTAAAATGTAAATAACTATTTTAAAATGGGTTTGATATTATGTTTTATGTTAATTTCTCGAGTATGTATGATTATTATTCAGTAATATAATATAATTTATAATATATATTTTAATTTTTAAAAGAGGATTGAATTTATACCAATAACATACTAATTTTTTAAAAATTAAATATATTTATGAATTTTAAAATTTAAAAGCCAAAATATGACTGAAAATGAAAAATATAAATCGGTCATTAGAGAGCAACAGGTGTCGTGGTGTAGTTGGTTATCAGGTTCAAGTCCGGGCTACGCCATTTTTCCTCAAGTAATTTTTTAGTTTATAATTCTTTAATGTAAAATCAAATTGTTTTCGTAACTCCATGGATCCGCTCCTGTCTTCCATGGTCCCACCCACATGTAATTACATTTTTTTTTTTTCCTTTTCATAATTGATATTTCTAAAAACAAACACAAAAGTTTCTTCCACAAGAAATGAAATGAAGCCAAATGGGATGGGGATTCGTTTTTGAAAATATGAGGTTGTTTCAAACTAAAGCCGATTACTACAGCCCATAATGGTAGGCCCAATCATATGCAGCCCGGAAATGTCCTGGTCTCCTGGACTTTGCTCTTGCTTCAGCTGCGTTCCTTTAATCTTAACAATTTGTTTATTTAATCTTAAGATAATGTCGATAGATAACAATTTATGAATTATAATTAAGTATATAGTAACATTTTTAAAAAAAATTGAAAATATATCAAAGTCTATCAGTGATATACTTCTATCGACCAATATTTTTAAAATAGACTTTGATAAATATTGCTATATTTGCAATTTCTTTTTTAAATGTTTCTATATATACTAACATTTTAAATCTAATTGTTATCTTTGCAACTATGCATAATCTTAATTGAGTCATGTGAGGGAGAGAGAAACTTTCGCTATTCTATCATACCTTACTTTCAATTATCCATTCAATAAATTGTTTCTCAATAAATAACCTTGTAGTTTAATTCTCATTTTTACCTTTGAATTTTTAAGTTTATTTAGTTTTAGTGTATATTGGTTCTTAATAATTATCTCTATTGAGACTATATCATCTTTTTCTCTTAAGGTTAAATTTAAGTTTCGATCCATATCTACGTCGCTAATGTATTAAAAAAAGAAAAAAACTTTTATACGTTGTCCACCAATTAAGTCCATGATTTTGGAATTCACTTTTCAACTTATTTATATGTTTCTATTTTATAACATATAATATTTATACTAATCAATCTTTTCTTAGGTTTAAATCTTTGAATTTTTAAGTTTATCTAATTTTAATATATATACTTCAAAAATGTGGATTTTAGTAAACTTAGAAGTTTGTTATATTTTGGTTACTCAAATTTCAAATGAATATCTAATTTACTTCATATAAACATTTTCATTATTGGTATACCTGAAATTCAACGTGTATAATGTAATGTTCATCTCTAACTTCAAACCATATTAATATGACCCAACTCCACATAACTTAGAAGGAAATACAGTATACACATATTATATATATATATATAGAAACAATTCCTTTTAGTATTCAAATTGGAAACACAAATTGAATATGGATATATATGTGGATATGCAGATGAATTGATGAAGAACATGGGAACACACACACACACACATATATATATATATTATTTAAACATTTGGAAAGCGGTTGGAGAAATATCAATCTCTATCAAATTCTCCTCCTCCAACTGAAATAATTCCGATGATACTCTCTTCTTATCCAAAGAAATCTCGATCAGTTCTTCCCTATCTTCATCATCCCACAGAAAACACACATTCTCCATCTCAACATCCCCCGCCGACGAACTATCGGAGTCCGTTTCCGGATAATACAGCGAAAGAGAAGGATACCTCTCCATTGAATTTGATCCCATGTGCAGTACTGGCCGATCATCCTTATCCTCATCTTCTTCTTCTTCTTCTTCTTCTTCTTCTTCTTCCTCGTATTCTTCGTAAATAACCTCCAACGGCGCTCTGACATTCCATTGTACGAAAGATTCCTCGAAGCAGGAAGATAGGGGAGAACCACTGCAGTGTTGTGTTGGTTGAGTAAATTTGATGGATTGGGGGTTGGTGATGGTGATGGGTTGGCGTTGAGTAGCGCCGAGGCGGAGGAGAGTGAGGAAGAGAAATCCGGCGAGGAGAACCGCCGGAGAGAGGAGGGAAGTCCAGAGAAAAGGAGGGAAGAAGAGGAGAATGATAGTGAAGAAAGAGAGAAGAGCTGAAAACAGAGAATGAGAGAAAATTGAGAGTGAAGAATAAGAAGAAGAAGAAGAAGACATTTGTGGAAAATTGGAGAGAAGAAGAAGAAGAAGAAGAAGAAGAAGAATAAAGTAATGTATGATTATTTAGGGTTTATGAAGCAATGGCATTTGGCATTTGGAATTTGGAATGCAGGGAATGTGAATGAGAATGAGAATGTGGTCCGCCATTTGTCACTCCCTAAACTTCTTTCTTTTAACGCTGCCCACAACTTATAAACCCCTTTCCTATAATATCTTAAATTTTAAAGTCTATTACATATACCTTTAACTCGTCATTCCAATCTTCTCTATAATAATTTTAATGTATGAAAGATCATGTCAATTACTATAATTAACATTCGTTTTAAGACATTAACGAGTGAGCCAAATTGGTTAACTGCTAGCACATCAAAGTCAATCTCAAATTGCTTCTCTATTCTTTGACATTTTTTTCTTTATATGAACATTAAGTTTTTAACTAAAAGTGGAAGATTGGAATAATGAAAAAGTTGGTGCAATCTAATTCAAAAGTTGTTCAATTAAATTGTTTGACAATTCAACTAAAATAAAGTTTGTTACAACTTACAATTAAAATATTATTTTAATTAATTTGATGTTTATCCTTCACCCTCCATTCATTCTACTAATCTCTAATTAACTTTAATTTTTAATTTAATAATAAAATTTTAATCTAATCTTCATGCAAACTTTAATAAATTACATACATCATTCCATCACTTATGTAGTCATAACTTGTTTTTAAATTTCATTGGAACGGAATGATAGGAAAGCAATATTGTTACATTCTAAATATATGTTTTAGTAG
>JBBPDJ010000023.1:2088395-2173443 GCA_037974625.1 Cucumis cinereus | reverse complement strand
TATATATATGAGTCCAATAAATAAATAATATTTAGTATTGATAAATAGCGAAGTTCGAATTCTTGTTATATATTTGCAATAATATTTTAAACTTGTTCTAACTAGATATTGATAATTAGGACGATTATCAACTTTCCATTATTAGACATTAAACAAAACTATAGAAGTGAATAATTAAGGGAACTGATAGAGAATGGATTAAAGATGTTATTTTTGTACTTGAGTAAGGTTAATGATGTATAAAAAGAAGGTTAAAGAAAGTCCCAATAATTGATTTTTTAAACTATCAAATGTTGAATAGAGGAGAAGAGGTCCCATAAGGGATTTGGGTGGTAACCCCATATAATAATTTAGGTGAAGAATTGACTACAAAATGGACAAAACCCATGAGTGAGAAGCAAAAAAATAAATAAAAAAGTGTCCTTTATTTTCCTTTTTCTCACGAACATTATCAATACATCAATCTTTCCCATGGAATTATTTCTCATCTTTCATGTTTCTTGCAAAAAAGGGCCTTTAATTTGTTTGCTTTCACCCACAGCTACCACTCGTCTTTGCTTTTTTGCAGCTTTGTGGGTCTATCTCTCTTCCTTATTTCTTTGATATGGTTTGGTTTGTTAACCACTTTAAATACCCTATTTTGGACCTTCTGTGTCAAAGGGATTTTCAATACATGCATACTCAATGTTTTTGTAACCAAATTTGGGTTTTGATGCTATTAAATATTGCTTTTTTAGTTCAATCTACACCCTTGATCTACTAAATCAAATTTGATTTGAATGGCTTTGTGTGACGATGTTTTGGTCATGTTTGTTGGGTAACGAAAACGATGCTTCACAAAAGTACCAAAACTTTACTTTTAAGAAAACGATGGAATAAATGATTATATATGATCGATCCTGATGATTAGCTTCAATAACAACTAATTTAAATGGTAACTAAGAAAACATCCTTTTTAAGCCTTTAATAGTCATAAAAGTATAATATTATAACTAAACTTTACTCTTTGAGTTTTGATGAAGATTGTTTGATGGCAGACAAGAGAGATCTAGTCCATCAACTCCGTGTTGAGGGCGTGGGGTGACCTGCGGGTGAGGTTTAGAGACATAGATGCCTTTTTTAGGATGTTCTTCACATGGTTTTGGGACCCTTTCATTTCCACTCCTTTCTTCTCTCATTGGTTAATCATATGTGTTGGACACCCCTTATACTTTTCAGTCCCATTCCTCTGCCTCAGACACCGAGTTGGAATTTACTTGGAAGACTACTCACTGTCACCTACACTTCCATGATTAAGTTAGTATAAGACTATTTAGTTCTACCGAGTACATAAACAATTAATTATTCTTTGAGGTTGACACCGTGAAGCTATTTATAATGTTCATTCAACTCTTGTTTAGGATATATGCAATATCGATGCGATCCTCGAAGTTGTTGTAGAGTGTCAAGGATGTGTTTGAGCTTTTCGCTTTTGGTGCAAAAGGGTGTGCTCGAGATTGCACAGTGTCCGTGTTAAGGTTGCCTAGACTTTTTCCCCTTTTGGTAAAATGAAGTGTGCTCGATTGATAGACTCAAGGTCAAAAGCTTTGACAACACTCAAGGAGGGTATGATATGCATTTTGGTCTAATCTATATGGTTGATTTGCATGATATAACTTTTGAATTGTATAGATTAGACTTAAGATTTAGATAATATTGTTGTTTCGAGATTTATAACCATAGGTTTGTTTGTATGATGTAAGATAGAGGGGATTAAACCAAATGACATAATAAATTAAATATTTAGACTTGCAAATCAGTTCAACACAGGCATAAGCATCATTTATAAGTGAGCCTAATCTCTAGGCTCTAATTTCTATTCCATTTAATATTTATGATGTTATATTTTATTTGCAACAAAAAAGGATAACAAACTTTTCTAGTTACCAAGGATTGCATAGATCTACACAATTTTCGGCTCTAATTTCTATTAATTTCATATTACCTTTTTAATTAAAAAAGATTATATATAAATTGGATTTTGCGAGTCAAGCATCTAAGACTTCAATTTATCAACAAAGAATAAACATGTCTTTTTCTTTTGTTTTTTGTATTTTTAAGAAAATACGACTTAGATTTTGGTATTTCTCTCTTGCATCACAAAAATCTAACTTTCACTAACCCTTTGATTAATGTCCATTTTAGAAATGATTTTCTAAAACGTTTTCACAAAGCACTTTTTTCTTATTATTACTTAAAACACTTCTTCAGATACTTATGAAACTCTCTAAGCTCATGAAAAGGAAATTAAAGTTGAAAAATATACATAATGATAAACAATTTAGAATGAATCAAATATGTAGGAAGTGGAGATCAGATGAGTTTGTACCCATTTATCGAGGAAGAGATTCTCATAGTTTTGGCCAAAAATTAATTTGAAAACATAATTATCAATCTTAATTTGAAAACATATGATACGATAACAAGTTATATATATATTTCTTTTATAGAAACCGACAATAAGCTTGTGCCAAAAGTGCGGCTGAAAGCAGATAAGAATGAAAATTTGAAAAGGAAAATAATGGTATCCTAGAAATGAGTGACAACTCCCACTGAACCTCAGTTATTTAGTATTAAAAATAAATAAAAATATTACTTAATTAAATATAACATTCATAGGATGGAGAGGAATCACCAAATAATTAAAACCCACATAGTTAAATGAATGATGCCGTAAACTAAGTCAATTTTAAAATGAAGAATCATCACAAAGTGGCAGAAGTTTAGCTTTAAAAGGAACCAATCATTCGACCCCTAATAACCATTAACACTAAAGAAATCATTAGCCGCAGTTATCGAACTTATATAGCATAAAATAATTCAATCCAGTAACATCGAAGCTAATAATCAAACAAGGGCAGCTAATAATTGAAGCTCTTGTTTCTCATTGTCTGTGCTTGGCAATCAATTAAGCCACTTAATTATGATTCATTAAAGCAAATAAAGACTGTTTTTCCAAAGTTCAAACAAGCTTGAGAAACTTCTTATAGTGTCTCTGACTAAAGATTTGAGCTGTGAGTTTCAGAATTGATCCAAGACAACCCATTAGCAACACACCATTTTGGGTTATCTCCTTTACAGATATAAAGTTAAAATTCCTTCATTAGTAGATTATTTGAAGTTTGAAAAAGAAACAGAAATCTCCAATGAGAGGAAGGTGGTTTTGGGGTTGGCCAGTTCATCAGTCAGTCCAGATTGTACACAAACATTACCACAGCCATACGAGTAAAAAGCATAAACAAACAGCTGTCAATCAAAGTCGATTGCTTTCTCATAATTTATATTCCATTTCCAAATTCTACTTAATTTCTCATACGTTACAAATCATTCCATCATACACCACACCAAAAAGGGAAAGAAATGGAGAAAATCCAAAATCCCATTTCATCAAATTATGGAAAGAACAAACAAGCACAAAATACGTATGAAGGGCAGAACATCAATAATGACACAAAATTGCGAGGAAAATATGGTTCGATTTTTATTAGATAGGAGAATGAATGAGAGAAATAGTACATACAAATGTACTGTTCAAATTTATCAGAGAATTTGAAAGGGACTAAACCAAAATGCTACCCTTTATCAACGAATTTACCTATCAATCTGTCTCTGTAACACCTGTACAAAAAAAAGAGATGCATTTCTAACCCACCCACCATCTTCATCTTCAATGAAAGATTTGAAGATTTGGTCAGTGAGAATATACTCACATGTACAGCTACTTCTTCTTCTTCTTCTTCAACCAAGACCTGAGATTTCAGACTCTTAACTACATCTTTCTTCCTACCACCACTACCGTGTTTCTACAACAATATGAATACACATTGTATTTACAGAGCCCTCTGGGTTGTTAAAATTCACATCTCTGTCTCAATGGCCAATTTTTCCTTTGGCCATTGATCTTCTTCTTAGGCAAATAAGGCTACGGATATCTCCGCTAGCTTCTTTCTGTTTAATGGAGTTCTGAACCGTCTTGTGGGAGGAGCATTTGGCGCTTCAATCTCGTCCAAATCGCTGAAATCGTCTAATTCAATGGCGGTGCGAAACGCACGGACCTTGGAGGGAGTGCTATAAGCGAAATGGGAGTCTTTTGCAATCAAAGTCTGTAAATGTGAATCAAACCCCAAATTCATTAGAATCGTTGAATCACCAAATGAAAGTAAATGAAGAATGATTCGAGTGACATTTATTTACCGCTTCGCTAATTGTTTTCGAAACGCGGATTAGCTGTTTCAAATCATCATGTTCCACACCGCAGAGAACCCTAATCTGATGGAGGGGAAAATGGGAAAAATCTATTCAGAAACAATAATCAAATGAAAGATACAATTATTGAAGCGATTTCAATCTCCTATGAAGTACTAACCAGAATCTCCTGAGGCAGAGCCTCGAGCGTAGACCTATCGGCCTCCACCGCCGTACTGACAACGTTGCAGTGCCTCTTGGACGGTGCCTTCGGCGTCAAGTCGATGGATGAATCTTGTTCATTGCAAGAAATGACGACACGTTTCCTTCCTAAACCACGAGTATATCTGACAACTCCGAAATCCAGTCCTTTATCAGCAGCAGAGACGACGCTTTTGGATTTCAAACAACCGGTCTTCTTTCCCAAAGCCATTGTCAATTCTCAAATACTCAAATTAAATTAAACCTATTCGTATTATCTGTATCAACGTGCGGAAAAGAACAATAATCAATCATTTAGAACTGAAAGAAAAAAGAAAAAAAAAGTAAGGAATGCGCAAAAACCCTAACAAAGATCTGATGGAAGAAAAGCAGGAGATTCGAATAAGAAGAGTTTCGAAAAGCAGATTGAAAGTGACGAATAAGGAAGAAATCTTAAAATTGAAATCCAACAAACCTGATTAAGAAGGAGATTGGAGTATCTGAATGTAACAAACACTGTGTTTGGGGTTTGAATTTTGGAAAGAAAGGTTTTGCTCTTAAAATGGAAACTCAGCAAACTACGGAGTTGCTTTATAATTGTCGATACTCTGTGATATATAGTGGTGGAAAAAGATGGGGGATTTCTCACTTTTCAAAAACTAGAAAACAGTAAAAAAAAAATTAAAATAATAATAAAATTAATTTTAAAAAAACCCCACGCGTTTTAGAGAATCCGCTGGAATTTTCGGAGGAAAAATCTGCGTTTTTATCGTTGGTGTCATTTATCTCCTTTGGCGGTTAAAAAGTAAGTGGAGGAACGAGGAAAGGTAGGAAAAAACTAGCCGTTGGGAGTAGTGGGACACGTGTTGGATTCTAATGGGATGGATGATTCAGACTGATGACGTGGAGATATGGTCGGTCCAAGTCGGCGGTGCCGGTTCCTTCTCGAACACGTATTTTTTTTAAAAAAAAAAAAGAAATTAATTGTTTGTGGGAAGTTTTATAAAAAGGGTTAGGCAACCAAGATGAGAGACGTGTCCATTAAGCTAAGGTGAAGGTGCTGGTGACCTAACACGTGTATAGATTGTATGTTTCGACGTCGTTTTGAGTAAGGTGTATGGTTAGAGGGAAGTAGAGGATTAAAACTGGGAGGGTGAGGGTTTGTTTTTGACTGGGGTTTCATATATTCTAATAAGGCGGGCGGCAAGGAGTTGACGGCTGTTTCTGTTTTCATATACATTTTAAAATTAAGGGCGAGAGTGAGTGAGTCAACAACGCGTAGGACCCATTTCATCATTTTTTAAATTAAAAATAATAATAATAATAATAAAGCGTTGGACTCAACGATAATGGTCAAAAACATTCACATTCCACTTCTATAAACTTTACTTACTCTTTTTAATCTTAATTTTTCCTTTTTTATTTTTATAACAAATTTATGAAATTTAACACGAAGTAAAAATTTAATGTAGGTTTAAATATTATTTCAATTATTAATTTTGGTTCGTTTTTCCTCTTTTGACAAATATTCATGTTAATCCCTATACTTTCATGTTATGATAGTTTTGATCCTCTTTTCAAAACATTCATTTAGTTCTCATTCTTTAAAAAATGAACGTTTTGGTTTTTATCATTTTCATTTGTACTTCACTTTTAAGGATCAAAATTATCACTATTTGAAACTTTAATGATCAAAATAAATCAAAACTGAAAGCACAAGGAAAAAAATGAAACATTTTGTAAGTATAGTTACTAAAACAAACAAACGTATTTAAATCTTTAGTTTGATTAAACAACTATCATCGTTTACTTAATTTCAGGTCAGGGACTTGTTAGTACATTTTTACTATTTTTTTTTCTCATTTAAAAAATAAATGTGCCCATTTATTTAATATAATTTTATATCATGTACTTCGTCAGTGTTGTATAATTAAATATATAAATGCTAAACTTTGTTTATTTATTGGTGTATTTTTGTAAGGAATATAAACTTTATGGTATAGATTTAAGAATTGCAAAAGTAGGAGTCCCACAAAAAGAAAAATTGTAAAAAGTAACAATATTCATAATATATAATATTATATAGATATACGAAAATGATGAATCAATCCACCTAATCCAAATCCAACTAGTGGAGTTGGTTGGCTCCAATTATTCCATCATTCCAGCTAAATACACACACATATACATGCTTTAACAACTACATGTATCCATTTAATTTAATCTCTGCTGTTCTAAGATTGCAACCCATTGATTTTATATTAATCTTAATTAATTTTTCAACATTTATTAATTACAATTTTATTAACTTTAATTAATTACTAGTTTTCTGGGGATTCTCACTGTGCTCCTATGGACTTGAAGCAAATCAAAGCTGTTAGGATTTTTGTTTTTCACTCCGATTTTTGGCTTAGTTGACGTAAGAAAATAAATACATTTGAAATAATATATATAAATATATTAATTTTATAACTTTCAGATTTGATTTTTCAACGATATTTAAGTTAAATATATTCTTTATTTTTTTCAAACTGTAATCTTTTTCTGTTTTGATTCCTTTTTTAACAGGTCCATAGTACCCTAACATTTTAAATTTTCTATAATAATATAATAATGACGTGTCAAAATAGATCACATTGACACATTAGTCGAGCTTGAGTTTTAAATAGCTTGATTTCAAATTTATAATGAAAGAATAGGTCAACTATCGACCTACAAAACATTTGAAAATTATCCAAATTGGAAACTCAGGCCCAAACTGGACTCCACGGCCCAAATGAGTTTAGGAAGGTGAGAAAGGCTCGGACTCCCACGCTTTAGCTCGATCTAGCCACATGAAACGTGGAACAGGCCCAACCCATATTCTGACCCATTGATTCACGAGTGACCCATTTGACTTTGATACCCAATTTAAATTATTTAGTTCATATATAGAATGGAATGAATAACTTGTATTTGGAGCTCAAAAAACGAAATTGGAACCTTGAAGATGGAGGATTTGCAGAATGAGGGTTTTGCATGTTGAAGATGAGGAGGAAGATCGAGCGTTTTGAAAATGGAGATTTGCAGAAGGAAGATTTGCGTGCTGAAGATAGACGGTTCGCGTGTTGAAGATGAAGGGTATGGGGGATAGTGTTTCAAAATGGTTTGAAGATGAAAGGTTTTTTGTGTGATTTGATGGTTATGTCAGAAGTTTTATTAAAGTGTAATTATATTCATTGAAAGATGAAGAGTTGGTTGTAGAGGCTACATACAGGGGTACATACAGGGGTATGATTGACATTTGTAATTTTTTTTTTAAATTTTTAATTCGTTTTGCTATTTTTACAATATAAAAGTTAGTTTGCCATTTTTTCAAATGAAACCTTCAAAATTGCTATATATCTAGTTGGCCCATAATTTTAAAACTTTAAATTTATAGTGTAATTTTGGCACTTGTAATTACAGATGTCTAAATTTTTAATCATTGTTCAATAAACCTTGAAACTAGGCTGCATTGCTAATTTATAGTTGACTTTGAATTGAAAAATACTTGGTTATATTATTATTATTTTTCTTTTAACAAATTGAGAAATATATTCACCCATGTGTCTTTTTTCTTAATTTGGTGTGATCATTACTTTTTAAAATTGGACACAGTTAGCCTTAAGTTAATTATAAGGACCAATTTTAAAATTTTATTGAAATTAAATCACTCAATTTAAATATTTAAAAGCTGACTAATACAACATCAATTAAATAGAACAAGTTTTATATCTGTTAATAAACTTTATTTTGTTTCTGCCTTTATTTCATTAATAAAATGGCAAAAAGAAACTTTATAGCATATATATATATATATATATATATATATATATATATTCTCTGCATAATGTTAATTAGAAAATTTGATGATAAATCTTGAATAGATTGATATGATATGTATGGTGTCCACAACGGTCACAGACTCAAAGGTCATTTTATTTTCTTCTAACGATTACGTTCTACTATTGACTCGATTATTTATTGGATTTTTTTTTTTAAATGGAGAGATTTAAATCTAAACATTTTTTTGATCCACCATACTTCCAACCATTGAATGGTGTTGAGAGAGTTCTAAATTAATGTCACATATTAAAACATTTATTTTTTAATCAAACTCAAATATGATAGTCCAACTATTAATCTAGATTCAAATTAGCAGACATAGTAGACCATTATTAATGTCATATATACATACATATATATACATGATATAGATATATATATATATATATATGTATGTATGTATAAAGAAAGAGTGAAAGGAGAGAGAGAGATATAGAGAGAGATGAAAAAGAGCATGGACGCTGACACCATACAAATTTGGAATGTGACTTATTGGCATTGAGGAACAATTTCTGAACAAAAAGTTGGGTAGAGGGTTTAGGTTTAGAGGTTTAGGTGGTGTTTTTGCACTTGAAGAGAAGGACGTTGTATGGTTGTAGAGAAATACAGAGAAGAAGATACAATGGTGGCTTTTATACAATTGAAGAGAAATACAAAAAGAATGAGTTAACTAAAATCAAAATAATATGTGAATTAAGTTGGTTGGAGGAATATTAGGGTTTAGGGTTTTAGAATAATAAAGTAGGAGAGGGATCTGTGAATCTGTTAAAGCTATTACAATGTTTTGAGTGGAAATAGATCAAACTATATCTTCTCTCTCCTTTTTACTGCTATTTGTCCTTATTCCACTTTAGTGTTACTTTTCCTTACTTAACCATAACTAGCTACAGAAAAGAAAAGTGAAAAGTGAAAAGTGAAAAGAAGAAATTGATGTTTATATTCAGGGGAATCCCCTTAACCTACATGAACTTTATTTAGATAATGCAATAGCAAAAAACAGATGTGATACCATGGTCAAAACAATAAACGTATTGTGGGGATTAACTCCATAATGGATACTTACCCTACATTACTTATTGAGTCTAATCTAATTTATTGGTAAATTTTAATTTAACACCCATTATGGTCTGAAATGAATGAATATTTTCAATATCAGATGAATAGTTTGCTATGAATATTTTGCATATAAGTTAAGGTAAAGCATGGTTGCACTGATATAATCGGAAAGGACGGGAGTGATAGAGCAGCACAGATGGAGCATATGGAAATGGTTTTGAATCCATGGATGTGTGGTTTGTTTTATACTTAATCTGTGTATCCGACCACAACATCAACAGTTACTACACATTGAAGTTTTAAATTATTTGTTTTATACTTAATAAAGTAATGTAGGTTTATTTGTATCATCATTAGACTTAATTGTTTTACCCATGGTATCACATCTGTCTTTTGCTATTGCATTATCCAAATAAGTTCATGTAGGTTTAGGGGATTCACTGAATATAAACATCAATTTCTTATTTTTCACCTTCTGTAGCTATGGTTAAGTACGGAATAAGGACAAATAACAATAAAAAGGAGAGAGAAGATATAGTTTGATCTATTTCCACTCAAACATTGTAATAGCTTTGACAGATTGACAGATCCCTCTGCTACCTGTTATTCTAAAACCCTAAACCCTAATATTCCTCTAACCACATTAATTCAGATATTATTTTGATTTTAGTTATGCCATTTTTGACAACCCCATAAAAATGAAAAAAAAATTTCCTATTTTAAATTTCATTTAATGTTGAATTTGGGAAGTTAAAATAACTATTGGTCATTAGTTATTTTTTTAAATTATAAATTTATAACTTTAAAACATTATATATCTAATACGTCTGTAAATATTAAAATTTTAAAATTTTAAAATTTTATTAAATTTGCCAAAGATTCATTAGACAATTCAAAATTATAAATGAAGTACCAATCAGATATTCATTTGATATAAATTAGAGTTTACAATGAAGAGCAATCAGCTATATTTATATGGTTATCTTTTCTCTATTTAATGAATAATATTGAGAGATTTTAGGGTCTCCACTGTCTTTCCAATATCTTTTCTTCACTTTTTTTTCCAATATCTCTCTCCAACCACAGAAGTTCCTTCTCTTCAAGTGCCAACATCTAAACCTAACCTAAACCTAAACTCTCTACCACAGAAATGGTTCCCCAATGGCTACAGAAACGGTTACCGTCATTTTCATGCCGACGCCGGTGGGTCTTTCTCATTTCTCTCTATATCTCTCTCTCTGCTTTTATTCTTTCTTTATATATATGTGTGTATGTTAAGTTTCGAAACCACACACACACAAACCGTAAGCCTGTTAAGTTTCGAAACCACACCGTCCTCCCTCCCTCCCTCCCCGTCAGCCTCACACACACAAACCATGGATTCAAGTGCTCCATCCGTCCTCCCTCCCTCCCCCCCACCACCGTCATCCTCCTCTCCCACATTTTCAGAACTAGTGACTGCAACGGCACTATTTCTAAACTTGACCAACCATTTATTCGATAGGGCTTGGTCATTATCTTTTGATAATCATTTTCTTGGTCTCTTGAAGTCTCTTTTGATTGTTTTGTTCTCTGTTTTCCTTGTCGGAACAGCAAAAAATGCTGTAACCATGATAAACAATTTATATGGATTAGAATTTTCTTTTTGGGAAGCCTGGCTGATGTGGATCATTTCGGCAGTTGCTTTTTATTCTTGTGGTAATATTTTTTTCTTTCGACTTCAAATTTGTATATTATTAAATATTTACTTATTTTTTTATTTTTTTATTTTTTTCAGTACTCTTGAAACGGAAGCTCGCCGCCTCAATCCCACTGTCCATTCCCCACGTGAAACCCCCTCCAACTCCTCCGTCGATCCCCCCCGTGAAACCCTCATCACTGTTCGTCCCACCCCTAAATCCTCTCCCACCTCTGAAACCTCCAACGACAGTGTAGATTCCACCACAAGTTCCAACAAACTTTCAACTAAAGCAACTTCTCCCATTCCCATTCCCAGAGTAAGTTCCGTTCCGAGTCCGATGATCAGAGGAAGTTCTTCCGGCATCCTCTCTATTTTGACCGGACCTTTTTCGGCACCTCCCACCGGCCGTATTTTGACAAGTGGAGCTACTAGCAGCTCTTCGAGGAGTAAGTGTTTTATTTTAAACATTGTTTTGTGTTTTCTTTCCCACTCTTTTCTTATTCTTATTTTTCTTATTTTTTTATTCAGAAGATGATAATACGACTCGACGGAAATATGACCAAGGTATATATATCATATATGTATATATATTCTTAAATTTATATTGTTATTATTTTTCAGCTACAACTTCATATTTTTATATAATTTTTTTTTCAGAACTGCTGGATACTCTACTAATGAAGAATTGAGAGCTGCCAACCATATGAATATATTGGATTCAACAGAAGAAATCCTTTTTTGCTGCAGTATTTTGTGCGTGGATTGCAACCTATTTCAAATGCAACCTATTGGATTTCGTTTGTTTGCTTGTTTTTAGATTTTGAAGATAATTTTTTTTTTTTTCATGTTTAGTTTATTGAAATGTTTTCTTTTTTATTTTATTTTTTTGCGATTTTGTTTACATGAAACTGAGATTTGGATTCCATTAAAAAGTGTTGTGTCGACGAATACTATTTTTCAGTGGTTAATTAAACAATGAATAATATTTAAGACAACAAAAATCCTTCAATCACCATTTTATATATGAAAAAACAAAAAATTATCAAGACTAAAAATGAGAAGAAATTAACTGTTTACCAATAAAACAATAGTGACGACAATAACAAACCAACACAATATTTTTTTTGTTTTAATTAATATCAAATACAAAATTAGTATGATATTCAATAAAAATGAGATTTGCACTTTCTTCTTGATGGGTTCAATCAGCATGGTACGATATAATATATAGACTTACCCAAGGAATAATAAAGGATATATATACATACGGGAATAACTGATAATAACAAAAGTAGATGATCATCTACGTGGCGTGGAGTGGAGTTTTCTATTGGATAAACCATAACAGCTTCATAGAGAAAATTCTTTTAGGACGTCTGAATCAGACTCTTCCAGTCAGCTCCACGTCAGCCTTCCATGTTAAGTTTGATAAAATTATCATTGTTAGCTACATAGTGCTCTTTCTTCTTGTTACTCAATTTTTGGGAAAGAAAAAATTATATTTATAATTAGTTCTCAAACCGCAATATTTTTCTAACTTCTCTCAGAAACTACTTTTTTAATAAAAATATCAAATGAAAAAAAAAAAAAAAGACAGCGTTACAGTACATTTCCCTAAAAAGAAGAAAGAATAATAGAGGTACTCATGATTCTTTTGGTTGTTGCACAGATGTAGTCTACGACCAAGTTTGTGTTAGAAATAAACTTATAACAACAACATTGGGTGAAATTAACTGATCGTCAATCTCATCATAATAGAGTCGCTCTTTGGGCCTTGACCCAAAATCATTCCAAACATAACATTTTTTATCATAAAATTTGGCCCATTTTTAGCATGGTAGGTTTGGTGTTGTAGCTTTCAAGTTTGAACCACAACAAACATATAATTTAACATTACAACACTTGTTTAAGCCTTGCGGAAGTTCTTAGGTATGAAGGATATGGACTCATTTTTGTATTTACAGCTGCCTAACAACGAACAAAATAAATACTAAAATAGTAAATAGTAAATACTTTTTATTTATTTTTATAAAAAAAAAAAAATCAAACTAAATTACTCAGTGTGGCCTGCCGAACTCAGCAATGCTTTCCCTTTATTTCATCAAAGTTGTACAAATTAGGAATTTAAATAAATTGACAATGAATTTTCTGTTAATTTATTTTATGTGGAAGTTGGAGAAATTAGACAATTGAAATTATTTGTGAATTTGTGTCCCGCTGTTTCCTTTGAATTTTAATTTATCGCACCCGAAAGGTATTAAATTAAGCTGACTAAACTAAAACACAACTGCTCCTCTTTCTCTCTCTACCACTCCAATTCTATTTTCCCCATTCAACCGTCAAGCTTCTTCACCCTCCGCCTTTCAATTCCTTACTCCCTAAGCTTTTTCTCCATTCTTCTACCTTCTTCAAATCAGATCTAAGGTTTTCCGATTCCACTTCTTACCTTCCCTTTGCTACCACTTCCGCCATGGCTGGTCGCTACGACAGAAACCCTTTCGCTGAAGAAGATGAAGTCAACCCCTTTGCTGTGAGTTCTCTCTATCTTTGATCATCATCCTTCTGCTTACCTCTTCTAATTTTACTTCTATATTACTACTGAATTTGGTTGGTTCTACCAATAGTGCAAGTGTTGCTCCACACTAGGTTTTGCTTTGCTTTATTAATTCGATAGACTAGGTCTTATGATTATGCCGCGGTGGATGCGGATTTCTGTTTAGCTTACTGGTATTTGATTTCTATTATTTTGTTTTTGTTGGTTGGATTCGATCCCCTTTCTTTTTCTTTTTCTTTTTCTTCTCCCATGTCTCACAAAGAGAAACGCATAAAGGCTTTTCCCACCCTAATAATTTGGTTTCTCTCAACATGAATTACGGTCCTGATGGTGCTTCAAAGATGCAATAGTTGATAAGTTTAATTTCATTCAGTATCCAATTACTGGAAATTTAAGCTTTTTCTGGATTTCTGCATTTATTGACATATATTCTCGGCGTTATATTCTAGACAATTAGGTGTTCACATATTTTCCGATCCATCTTCAGCCCAGTATCCTGCTGTTGGATGAAGGCATCGGGACAGTCAAATTATGACGGAGGTGCTTTCTTTTACATCTGAAACAAGGAATCTAACCTTTTGTGTAAGCCACTACAATAGCTAGTTGCCTCCCCAACAACCCAAAACAAAAGTAAAATAGAGCTATAAATCTTGGTTTCATAAGTTGCTGTCTTCATTTTTTTTTTTTCAGTTCCAATTTTAAATTTTGTAGGGATTTTTTCTTCTTCTTATTTTTGTATGGCTTCTTATTTCGATAAATATGGGTAACTGCACGTTCCCTTAGTTTATGGATAATCTGAAAAGAAATTGACCTATGTGATTTAATACAACCTGGTTTTATTGGTTTCATTCATCTGTTGAATCTATTAAGATGATTGTTTGTAACATGACATTCATTGGTTAAAATGTTATCTTGTCAAATTATTTACTCATTTGACCAAATGTGTATATGGAAATTTTCAGAATCCTGGAAGTGTCCCCCCTGCCACAAATTCCAGACTTTCACCTCTTCCTCCAGAACCTGTTGATTTTAATTATGGTCGTGGTGCAACTGTTGACATACCACTCGATTCAAATTCTGAAGGATCAAACTATAAGGTTTTTGAGATTCTATCGTGTACTTTATTTTTTGTGCCACCATTGATCTCCTGGCTTTGCTCATTGCACTAGTTGTTTTTTTTTTTTATTTGTTTTAATTTTACTTAGGATTTGAAGAAGAAAGAGAAGGAGCTCCAAGCTAAAGAGGCTGAATTGAGAAGGCGGGAACAGGTACTTTTTAAAGAATGTACAAAATCTTTGAATATGTTATCATTTCCAGTTGTCATGTTTGAAACTCAATGCTCGTTAAGTACCAATCAGGATCATTTCCTTGTATGATTTTGATATATGTTACAATAGTATACTTGAGAGCAGAAGAAATGGATTTTGCAAATATTAAGAATTTATTATATAATCCACACATATTAGCTAAGCGCTGGTGCTAGTTCAATTTATACATGATATTGAATAGCCATATTTCATGATAACAAGATTAAAGGCCCTTTATCATCTTTTCCTTTACCCCTTGAAATGGAAAAAAAAAAAAAAAAAATCCTTGGTAGGTTTTTATATATCAAATTTAAAATTTAATGTTATAGACTTATTGGTCCATTGATAATGCTAGAGTGGATCGATGTTGAAGCATCTGTTGACTTTATTTAATTCTTTAGCAATCTTGGTTAAATGCAGGAAGTAAAACGGAGGGAAGATGCTGCAAATCGGGGTAATTTATTCTGACTGTTGAAATTCTTATAAGGATGCTAAATTGCCAGTAGAACTCTCATAATATATTTCATAAACTCGGCAACCTATCTTAAAGGGACCAAAATTTTGGTTTTGTGAAGTATAATCAAAACTATTTGTATTAGCATGGATGAAAATGCACCCAATACTTGAGTAATAAAAAATTTGGGAAAATTCAAGGAATTAGAGGGTATGATATTATAACATGTACAATAGTATTCCCCTTGTGCGCATTTCTCTTGGTGCGTTGAAAATAATTCTATTACAGTTCAATTGCTTATCATATCAATTTAAGTTAGTGCCCTTATTCTTAACAACCACAAAGAAGGTGAGAATCAGAGAGATATGCCTCAACTTATTAAAGAAAGAAACACATTCTCTAGACCACAGTTTTTTTCAATGCAGCTTTTGACCTGATCTGTTTTTGTTTTGCAGCTGGAATTGTACTAGAGGAGAAAAATTGGCCACCTTTCTTCCCAATTATCCACCATGATATTGCAAATGATATTCCTATTCATCTGCAAAGATTGCAGTATGTTGCGTTTACTACATTGTTGGGTATGTGAACTTGTGGACTATCTTCATTTGTTTTCGTCCATAGGCTGTTATTACTTATATGATGAATGATATACTAATCCCAATTTTGAACCTGCTATGTTATATGGGCACCGTTATTGAATCTTACACTCACGATTTGATTGGAAAAGAATACACTGTTTGGACAAGACTATTGTTCTCCCCCTGTAAAGTTTAATTATTTCTTTCTTAGATGAGTACTGGGTATTAACAACAAAATCTCTTATGCGACCTTTTTACATAAAGGTTTCCTTGCAAAGTTGCACTCATTTCTTTCTTAGACGAGTTATCACACAAAATATTTTACAAGAGCAATTGACATAAGGACATTATCATGTTCTTGTGATGATCACAGGACTAACTCTTTGCCTCCTCTGGAACATAGTAGCTGTTACTACGGCATGGATTAAGGGAGAAGGTAAGTTAAAATACCATTTTAGCAAAAATGATTTATCCATTATAATTAACTCTTGTCTCAAACGTTGAAAATATTTCTCATCATCTTGCAATTTTATGGTTGTAGGAGTAAAAATTTGGTTCCTTGCTGTCATCTATTTTATTGCTGGGGTTCCAGGAGGGTATTTCTTGTGGTATCGCCCACTTTATAATGCATCTAGGTACCCTTTTTCATCTTTAAACTTGTATTTGACTTCCCACCCCCCTCTCCTTCCTTCCTTCTACTTGAATGCTTTTTTTTTAGTTGACATTGTACAAATGGATATTTATTGTTTTAGGTTAAGATTGATTTCGTTCCTTATAAAAATTAAAAAAAAAAAAAAAAAAAATACTAGACGCCGATATTGTTGGATTAGTTAGTAGAGTTTTAGTTAGTGTTGCATTCCTTCTTTCATGTAGTTGTTAAGGCTCCCGACACTTCTGAAGGTGGAACTCTATATTCTATGAACATGTATTGATTTGATTTGATCATGAAGATATTAATTAGCATCATTTCTCTTTACTGTTGCAGGAGTGAAAGTGCTATGAAGTTTGGATGGTTTTTCATGTTTTATTTGGTAATGCTTTCTTGCGTTAGTTGATTATTTTAGCTTTTTTCTAATTAAACACACGTTTGAAAATTGGATCTCTTATCATCACAATTTTATTTACTCTTTTCCTACAGCTTCATATTGGTTTCTGCATTTTTGCTGCAGTAGCGCCTCCAATAGTCTTCAGGGGAAAATCTCTGACGTATGTTCCTTTGTATTAACTATTTATTAGGCTTGCTGTTAATTTGTGTTTTCAATATGATTTGGTCGATGAAGCTTTAAAATGTTAGTCAATGACTTAACTGCATATATCAAGAATGGTTAATCTTCATCTCTGTTTCAGCTAAATTTTTTCAATTGTTGTTAATATTTTTACACGAATGTTTTCTAGAGTTGTATATTGCATGGTTGGGTTGTTTACTTCTCGTTGTTGACTCAGCAGACATTTGAGACAAGGAATGAGGTTGTTTAGTCCCACAAATTCCTTGGGCCAAACAAAGGAGTGGAGTTAACAACTCCACTTTTCCAACACCAATTCCTTAAGATCATTGCTAAATAGGATTCTGTCTTAACATGTTCCAGAATTTTCTCCTTGTACTAACAGTTTTTTGTTTTGGGTTGTAACAGTGGCATCTTACCTGCAATAGATCTTATTGGTGGACGAGTCTTGGTTGGGGTAAGGATGTTCTCTTTTACTTTTAGCACATGACTGGGAGATTCTCTTTTGACACTTCTAAAATAATATATTTACTTGCTTTTCAGCTACTTGTTTTGTTTTTTATTTTTTATTCAAATTCCTAAACCTCAGCTTACTTTGTCAAACCCACAAGGAGTTTCTGGTTTATTTTGGTCCTTTTGGTATAAGATGGTTATATAATACTAGGAAAATAATTTAATGAGCGGGTGGACCAGATTTTATTGTCGTTAGAATTTCCCTTAGGAGTTGTGGAAGTTTACTTCCTACGATAAATCCTAGGAAAATAAATAGTAGTACGTAGCCTCAAATTTATTTGAGGACGAAATTATTACTGTGTACACTGAGAGCCTGGAGGTTTCATCCGCCATTTTCCTGTTTTTTGCAGATATTCTATTTCATTGGTTTCGGATTATTCTGTCTTGAATCAGTTCTCAGCATCTGGGTTATTCAGGTCAATCATGTCTCTCCCTTTTTCTATCCAAACGCTTACAAATAGAAAACATCGGAATTTCTAGCTGACTCATTTCTTTACTTTGTTCACTCTCTTTTGTCATTCAGCAAGTGTACATGTACTTCCGAGGCAGCGGTAAAGCAGCTCAGATGAAGCGTGAGGCTGCCAGGGGTGCTGTGAGGGCAGCCATCTGATGCTGTGGTCGCATAGAACCACCACGAACGATGAGCTTCTTCCTAGATTATAGGTTGTATATGCACTTAGCCACGGGATGTGGGTAAGTTTACAGGTTTGTTTTAGGTTGATGGCTGTTCAGTTCTGTTGCTTCATTTTTACCAGCCAACTTTACTGTATGTTTTTTCCACCCCTGATGTAATTTTGATGCTAATGGTAGCAGTCACTTTTATTATAAACCTTATTATTAGATTGTTGAGGTTGAATGAATTCTGAGTTCAATTTTTACACATTGTTTGAGAAAGTGGGTGTCATCATTTATTCGAATGTCTGTTCAATTTTCACCATTCATTTTGAGAGAATTGTTAGTAAAATGATTATAGTTGATGAATGGAGATATCACCAAAGTAATTAGGCTGAAATGTGTCATTATTTCAATGGTTTCATTGTCAAACATGGTAATCACTACTTTTGAGCACTCACTTTGCAAATAATCTTTAGTAGGCCGTTAGGCACGTGTGCGCGTTTTTAAATAAATTATATCCTAAATTCCCATGGTAGAGAAATAAGAGCATTAAATTTTGGTGGACATGTTTACATTTTTCATGAATTTGATGAAGGGTGCATCCACAAAAATAAGGTGAATATAAAAGAGATAATAAAACTCTTAATTTATTTAAAAAGTATAAAATATATATTATTTTCATTTTGATTTTTTTTTAATTTTTATATAACATGTGTGTTAGGAAGAATCAAATCTTTTAACATCTGATAATACAAGGCTTATGATTATCAACCTCGATAGTTTGGTAAAATTAAAATCTAGATATTTAAAAAATATATATTGACAATGATATTTTATCTAAAATTGAGATTTTAGACATTTTCGTTGACTACGAAAAAATCATTATTTAGCTTTTCACTCAGCCTCCATCACTACCAGACGGATTCTTTGTTTCTTGAATGTGTTGTTTTCCCATTTACTCCTTCACATACAAAACTTACCTTTTTGATCTTCAAAAGGAAGATTATGGACTTGTCAAGTCTATAAATTACACAAAATATTAAGTGAGATCTCTTAAACCAAACAATAATTTTCATTAGTCCAAATTTATCATCCTAAGCAACATATCGGTTGTTTAGAGATCGTAACGAGATGAGTTTGCAATGTAATGTAATTCAAAATCTACATTTAGATTGAACATGTTTTGACCTCGACTTGTGATATCAAACTTCTCTCAATTTTAAAGTCAACTTTCTTTTCATTGTTTTTATGTTTCATGATTTTATTTTCGTTTCGTTTCATTAACCATGCAGTTCTTTACAGTAATCTATACATAAGAGGAGGAGGAAGAAACCAATTCCAAGCTCCAGCTAACTGTATTGAAACAAAACCCACAAATGATAGATAAATGGATAAAAATTAAAAAGCAAGCATGGGAATTATAAAAACTCTCACTCCATATTCAAATCAGAATTGGAAAACCCAATTCCAAAACATTTCAAGAAAACCATAATCTAAAAAAGCAGCAGAGGAAATAAAAACTCATACATAGCAACATAACATTACTTATAATTATATATTTCTAATAATTTATAATATCAGTCTAGTAAAACTGCAGTACATAGCCTTTTTTTTCCATTAAGACAAGCTTAATTACTTACTAATTATAGATACTTTTCCCGGCTACCGGGCGGCCGTGTCAAAGAAAAACACTTAGAAACCGCCGCCGCCATTACCGCCCCTCCCTAACAATAGCCGATACATTTCTTAGTGCAATCGATGGTACAACCACCGCCGCCGCCTCCGCCTCCGTAACCCTTGCCCGATCGGCTGTAGGATGAGAAGCACTTAGCCGGACAAGTCACCTTCTTATTGAAACAAGGACCCTTTTGTGTACAAACCACAGAATTTCTTATGATACCACCCTTGCCGTAACCGCCTTTGGGGCCACCGTAGCCGCCACCATATCCACCGCCGACGATCCCCTTGTCCCAACCCTTTCCAAAGCCGGGTATGTCGCCAAATCCGTTGCCGGGTCCGAACATGCCATCGAAGCCGGCGTCCTTCCGGGCTGTGGCAAGAGAGAGAGCGGGCGAGAGAAGGAGAATGGCGATGAGAAAAGGGGAAATGGGGATGAAGAGATTCATGATATTTTTTCTGATTTGTGGGATTTGCAAGATGTTTGGGAGATAAAAGTGGGGGATTGGGCAAAAAATAAAAGTGGGGGATTGGGCAAAAAATAAAAGTGGGTAAGAAGAAAGTGGGAAGGCAGCAAAAGCATTTATGGAAGATGGTAATGGAGGGGCAGTTGGCTCCTCATTAATGGACTCAGCTATCACCTTTCTTTTTTTTTTTTTTTTTTTTTTCTTCTTTCTCATGTATGTCAAATGTGCCATTCTAAATTTATGATTCATGTTGCAAATGTTTGAGATATTCAAACTTACATGTTACTAGCACCCTAACATATTTAAGTTTAGATGTAATCTTCAAATTAAGTATTACTAATTAAGTTCAATTGAAGTTTATTCTTGAATTTTCAAATTTTTGTCTAAAATACTTCTAACAAAATCTTAACTTTCTAATGATTTTGTATATACACACTTTAGTAATTCAATTCTATCTCTATTTACTGATTTGATTGATATACCAACACATCCTTATAAATTGGATTGAAGTTTATTGACCTTATAGATTATTAAAATTATGAATATTTTATAAGTTATTTTTATTATAATAAAATGAACTAAAATATTTATAACATATAGCAAAATATATTAGTCTATCTACGATAGATTAATATATAGACTATTATTCGTGTCTATCTAAGATAGACATCTATTTTGATTTATGATGGTTTATCTCAGAGATATTTTAACATATTTGTAAATGTTTCTTATAAGTTTTATCATTTAAAATAATGTCACATATTTTAAACTCTGAATTAAGTTTAAATGAACGAACATGTTTTAGTTACTCCAAACAATAGTCGATACATAAAAGTAAAGTATAGAGTTAGTTGTTATGTTTTAAAGTTGGTATTGTATTTGTATTATTAAATAGATAATAATGGAGGATATAACCAATTGGGAAAATGAAGAAAATAAGAAGATTTCATTAAGTTTTATCCAACTCCCAACCATGAAAGCACATGCCCTTTTTTGAATTTCCCCTTAATTATTTGATGCCACTTTAATCAACCTTTGACTAAACTCACAAAAACACTATCCATATATATATATATTACAATTACACTAACATTTCTTTTCTTTAGGATTATTATTATATATGTTACACATCAGAGGAAGGGAAATTTAAAACATACCATGCAAAGTTACAATAAATAATAAATGCAAATATAGAGTATCCCTTCCATTGTATATCATTGATATGTCCTCTTTTACTTTACACATTTGACTCGTTCAAACTTTCATAAAATATATGAGTAGTTTCAAGTAACATGTAAAGAAAAATATAACAAATTATGCTTTATAATACAAAAAGTCAAAATTTAAATGCTTAAAATTGCAACGGTTGTATATTTGACACGAGTCGATGTTGATAGACTATAAATCATTACAACTACGATAATTTAATAGAAATATTTGAAAACTTGGGAAGTAGGCCCTAAAACAATCACTAGTGGGTGATTGGATTTTTTTTTTTAATAAATAATGCAAGGATAAGATACAGGTGTGACTTTTTTAAAAAAATATATATATAATTGACTAACGATTTAGTCCTTGTAATTTTAAATTTGTAATAATTCAATCACTAAAATTTTAGTTTTTAACACTTTAATAAGGTGATAATTTAGGGCAATTAAGCACCCTACCAGCAAACAAAGTTGTCGGGAAAATATGAGATTAATTTTAGAATTAAAGGCTAAACAAAGATATATAAATTGATAAGATAATATATATTATTATTTTTTTTTTGTATAAACTGATTCTCAAATTATAATAATTATAATTAATTTTACATATTCTAATATATGAACCACTGATTACGACATTTGCTTGCCTCATTTAAGACATTAGCTGTACATGGTGTTGTCCTTTCCTAGTTTTGTTATTAATAAAATCAATCCTACCCTTGACTTTTGCCCTCGTTAATACTCAATACCCATTCGTTTTTTTTTTCTTTTTTAATTAATTAAATAATTAAATTTTAATTTTTAATTTTTGAGGTTTAAATTTTATAAATTGTCCAATATGGAACATTAAATTATGGACATTTTAAAATAATGATAGAGAATAGATGGGTTAGATGATGATAATGGGCTTGGAGACACACAAAAGCAGCCCAATACTGGTTTGCTTTAATTTATTTATTGAAAATTGGAATGGGAAGGGCTAATTTTGTGTGTTTCACGTTGTATTTATTTTATTATTACATTTATTTTATTTTGAAAGTGAAAAAGTGTGGGTTTGTTTGGTTTATGAAACGCTCCTCTTTCACATTATGAATTAATTAATTATAATAGAACAGATTATTTGTTTAGGGTTTGTTGGGTTGGTTCATAACATGGAATCTTTTGGGGTTTCAGAGCATCCCTCATCAGAGTGTGTGGTTGTGTGGTGGGACAAAGGCAAAGCACCATCCCCACTATTTCCAACACCCCATTTCCCCATCTCATCCTCATTTTATTCTATTTCTTTACTTCAATCCTCATTTTCCTTTCTTTTCTTTCCTCTCTCTATATAAACCCTAATTCCTTCCCACTCACTTCCTCACAATCTAACATGGCCTCTTCCAGAACCAACTACATCACCCGCGCCGCCTATTCTCCCAGGGCTTCTGCCCGTCCCATTCCCAAGCGAGGACAGGTCAAATTGGGGATTATGGTGGGTCTTGCCCACACCGTTGCTTCAATTTTCTCTCCCACCACTCGCCGGACCTAGACTACAACGGCTGCCAGCGGTGGCTCACACACTGAACCGCCCGGCCCGGCCCGGCTCACTCTTTTTTTTTTTCTTTGTTCTTCTTTCAATTAATGGAACAATGGAGATTTGGTTCTCTATTTATGATTTTGTGCTCTTACTAATATTACACAAATTAAACACACAATACTGCATCCAATCCAAACATTTATTATTTCTGTACTAAACTATAATAATATCAAATAAATAAATAAATAAATAAATTAGATGAGATGGAGGAAATAACAAAATTTGAAATGGGTACATACGAAATTAAAAGGGTTAGGGGAAAACGATGTCCCTAGGTGTGTTGATGATAGACACGATCCCACCCATTTAAAACCAAATCTATTTTATGTCTATATTTTATTATTAATTATTTAAATACAAAGATCAACAAAAGATCTCACACCAATACATTGAATCCAACATACCTCTGAAGGCTCAGATTCAGTGTGTGTGTGTGTGTTTTTTTTTTGTCCACTAATATAATCATAAATTAAAGTAAAATCATACAATTATTTGCAACTTGCTAATCTTTGTTCTAATTATTGCCCTCAATTCTATACTTAATAACACATCTTAATTATGTCGCCTTTTATGTACTTTGTCTTTTATTGATGCTAGTGAGTGTGACATGCATTTATTTAATTAAACTGATGTTTTACTATTTTTTATATCCCTTATTTCACACTTGCTTTTACATTTTTTATTTTTTTAAATCTTATTCGTCTTTTGCTTTAAATGAATATTTACAAATGGGTTAGTTGTGCTTAATATTTAGTTTGCTTAATGCAATATGATGAGTTGGCTTTTAATGATTGCTCTTCTTTCTTTTCTTTTTTCTGCTTTTTTTTTTATAAAAAAAAATATAGGTTAAATAAGATTAGTAAAGTTAATTGATGAATTATTTAGGTCATTCCGTAATTATTTCATTTTCTTTTGTTTTGGTTTTAAAAATATATATTCTTAAATATCTATTTCACCTTTAAATTTGACCCCTATTTAACATCTTTAGGAATTATTTTTCTCATCTTTTTTTCTTAACTTCATGGGACTTTATCCAGATTATAGATAGAAGGTGGTTGGCAAGGGATAATGAGTGGCAGTACATGCAGGGTGAGGGGTTGAGTTAGGGGTTAAGACGATTTTTAGTAATCGAGATCGATTAATGGGAAAGTTGGCATGAAGATGCTCGTGTCTTTCTGTGCATCAGTGTGTTTTGATATCTATTTTCTACCTATAGTTTTAAAAACGAGCCAAATTTAAAAAAAAAAAAAAAAAAGTTTTGTTTTTGAAATTTAACTAAAATTTCAACTATCTATCACACACATAATTAAAAGTTCAACGTCACATTAAACATAAACACAAATATACATTAAACTAGATTAATTAATTTAAAAAAATTAAATTCATCAACAACATATCAGACATTTTCAACCGTTGAGGAACCAAATAGATATAACATATTAGGAAACTCGTAATCTAACCATCTTTAGTTTGATTGGATTACAAATTTTTTGAATTGAAACTAAACTATTTTTGAACCATTTTAATGAGGAGAAAAGGAAGGCAATGTGTTTTTCCAAATAAGTGGGACAACTTGCATTAAAATAAAAGGTTTTGGAGCATTAATTGATAGAGACAAGTCTTGGTTAAGGTTGTATCAAAAGAAGAAGAAAAAAATGGTTCAGGTTAAGTGAATCGGGGTCGGACCACCACCACAAAAGTGGACAAAGCCACCGCTAGTGGCGGGGCATTATCATTTATCATTAATTAATTAATTAATACCTTTTCTTTTTTTCTAGTGGAAGCCATATGAGCACGTTTTTTTTTTCCCTTCCTTTTTCTTCTTTGCTACTACATTTCTCGTGTGATTAACAATTTCATTTTAGTTTTATTTATTAAATTAATGGCCACTTTATTTGATTCTCCATCTCAAAACTCCAAATTACCCTACAAGTCTTCTGTTGCCACGTCACTACTCCCACCCATATCAAACTTTCAATTCTCACCTTTGCCTTTTACCATTCAATTCAATTCTTTATTTTCCTTCCGGGTCAAGGCTTCATTAATACCTCATATTTAATTAATGTTTATATATCCTATTACATATCTAATTTCCATCATTTGGTTAAAATTAAAATTTATAATTACAATATAGTTACTGTTGTTCTTTCTTTTTTTTTTTTTTTGCATATAGACTACTAATATGATTTAATCAAACATGAGAACTATTTCTAAATTTTTATCAAATCATAGGATCTATATTCTAATTTTGTCTAAATTAAATGGATTTATTATTAATTTTTTTGACCAAACTCTTACATTACATTTGAAGCATTCTTCAACGGTCTCAAAAAAGTTATTGTTCTAAATCCAGCTTGCTTGGAAATCAAGTAGTTTGAATAAGAAGCTGAATTTGACCTTATCTATGGATTTGGCAGATGACGTCACTGGCTCTACTAAATAGAAAAGGTCAAATTTGTAATTAGATATAATATGAGTTGGATTGATTTTGATTTGAAAATTGACTAAGACAGCGGTGGGGTCAAAAGCTCATTCATTAGAAAGCAACCGGGAAACGAAAACCAAGACGCCAGTTAGGCAGGGTCTAAATCGTCAACTTCTACTAGGGTATTTCCGTCATCTTACCTTCTGATTTTGTGAGGGTTTTCTTTTTCTATATATATATACGAATTACGAACAAGCTCGAAGCATAACTTAACAATCATCATCTTCTTCTTCTTCTTCTTCTTTCTCTCAGTAAATCAGAAGCTTCAGCTGCAGAGATGGCCGGAACAAGGATCAACGCGATCGACGGTGGAAATTTGTCGAGGAAATATTCGGACCGTCTGATTCCAAAACGGGGTCAAGTGAAATTGGGAATCATAGTGGGTATTGCTCACTCGGTGACTTCGATCTTCTCTCACGGCGGCCGGAAATGACTGTGGTAGCCGAGGAAGCGAACGAGTTAATCGGGAGCGTTGAGTTGGTTTTTTAAAATCAACGGTCCTGATTTTCTGAGTGTGAGCGGTTCAAATTTTATCGAACGTCACAGATTAGACGCTGAGATCTTCCCAATAGTTAATTGAAAGATGAGGAAGAATCTTTTTCCATGGTGTCAATCAATTTGTGTGTGTGTAATTTTCTTTTATTATTTTTTTTTAAAGAAGTTGTTCATTTTATGGTGTGAGGTATCTGTAAATTAGCAAAATTGCTTAATTTACTGTAAAATAATAATATATATTTATATTTATATCTTTTCTTTTCCTCATTACTGGTTTTGTTTAATTCAATTACGTATTTCAATTAAGTTAATGTATTGGATTAAAAGAGATTATGACGAGGCGGAGCTATGAACTTTGATTAGTTTGGTAATTGAATTCTTATATGGTTTTTTAATGTCTAATAAATTAACTCTTTGAGGAAATAATGTGCAATTCTCGTTTTCTTTTCTTTGAAAAAAAGACAAAATCTGACAAGTTGGATGCGAATCTTTTTGTGTTGAACAGTATCCAACACTCTGTCAGATAAATTCTAATTAAAATAATAATAATAATAATAATAATAATAATAATATAATAGTTTAGTAAGATTGTTTGTTGGGTAGGCTCAAGCTCAGGCTCAGGCCGAGTGCATTGGATCGAATTGGGCAAAGACGTTTTCAAATTCAATGTCTCCAATTCGATTGTGTTATAATATTACTATCAAACCCACAATTACACATTTGTGTTTATTTATTTGTGTCTATCCGTAATCTCAACAACAAAGATCTTTGTTATGTCTCTAAACTTTCTATTTTATTTTCGTAGCTTTCACATCCTTAAATCGTCCCATAAAATTTTTAAGTTTTAATTAAGTATATACCGTATTAGATGCAAAATTGAAACTAATGTTAGGGTTAAATTTGTAATTTTATTTATCGACTTTAAAAATATTTTAAAAAAGAGACTATTTTTACCATTAAACTAATAACTTTGTGGGTAGAATTTAAAGTTGAGCATACAAACAAACATAAAAATAGACAAGGATTAGGTTTTGCCATAAATTAATAATATATTGGAATCTTCATACACACAAAGTTAAAAATTTGAAGATTTTGTTAAACTAAAAGTTAAAAAGATATAGTGAATAAAATCTGGAATCTCATCTCCCACAAAACAAGATGAACTGAATTTTATTAAATTATCAATAGCAGAGCTTCTAGAAGCAATTTCTGGAAGCATGATCCACATATTTTATATCAATAAATGAATGGGACCTTCAGTAAATGGTATTATATTATTTGAAAAATTATATTGAATAAATAAAATACATGAACCTCCACTCCACCATTCCAATAATCCAATTCCGCAACCACAATACCCCGGCGGCGGCGCCTCAGTTGTTACTCTATATCACTACTCCCTTCTACAAAGGAAATAGAATAAACTTAAATTAAAATATTATTGATAAATAAATAAATAAATAAATAAATAAATAAAACCGCTGGCTGGTATTGCCGGAAGAGGTGCCATTTGGTTCAGGTGAACCGAATAAAAAGCCACCGTGGCCCAGTGGGTGGTGGGTCAGTAGAACCGCTATTTATTTTTAATTACAAGTTATTTGATTTTGAACACGTTTCTTTTTTTTTTTTTTTGGTCAATGGATTAAAAGCATCAAACTCCACTTTCATTTTTTAAAAACATTATGGCATTTGCCTTTATCTTGTTCCCCACGGTCGAATCGAATCCCATTCTATTTTCCCAATTACCAAAAACACCCTTATCCTTTAGAAAAATTCTCAAAACTATAAGCCAGAGCTGCCCCCCCCCCCCCCCTGCGTGGAGAAAGTGGTAATTTTGACAAAATATAAAATGCAAAAGACAGCTGTTATGCAAAAGCCAAGACCACCTACTGGCAATTTTTAAAATATAAGCCATGGGCAGTGTATAGTAGTAGTAAGCAAGCAAGTACTTATCTTCAAATAAATTATTAAACTATAAATTTTGAGTTTGGCTCTCTATATAACCCCACCTCATCTACCCTTTCAAACCATCCAAAACTTCAACACCAACAACAAAATTTTCTTTTACTTCCTCTTAAACTGATATCTCTAGAAGATGGGTGAAGAAGCTAAGATGATGAACAACATCGACGGTCAGAGATTGGGAAGAAGAACTTCTGGGCGTTTGATCCCAAAGAGAGGGCAAGTGAAGATGGGAATCATGGTGGGGTTAGCACAAACTGTCACTTCTATCTTCTCTCACAGCCACACTAGTCAAGTACAACACTGTACATCTAGATAGACACTAACATAGACAGACAGCTTCTATGTAATTTTGAGGTTGAAGAGATTAAGGATGTAAATTTGTAGTGATATCAATGTCAATTTATAGCTTTTCAACTATTCCTTGTAATCCTTCAACTTTTTTCTATGAATTGGGGGAGAAACACCAAAAATGAAAGAATCAAATCTGTCTAATTCTAAGAAATGGGTAGCAGAAAAAAGAAGAAAAAACTCAAAAAATTTCGTGATTATTGGTGAAGTTTAACCGATCCGGGAGTTGTCTCTGCCGAAAACAAGAGTGGTAGCCCAGTTGACAGCCACATAAAACCTGTTTCTCCAGCTGATTACACGAGTCAGATATGCAGATCGCCATATGAGCCAACTCAAGAACCCTGCTAGTGATATGCCTTTTGCATCCTGTTAATACCCACAATTCAAAAACATTTCATGACCCCAAAGTTAATGATATTTGAATCAATCAAGATTAGTTAATGATATTTGAATCAGTCAAGATTGATTTTTTTTTCTTTTTACCTTGGACTGGCGTAGATCGACAAGAGCCTTGTAACGACCAACTGATGCCATGCTTCCCAGATGTTTATACACAAAAGGGTCACCCAAAGGAATGTCTTTTGCACTCAAAGCCTTGCCTCCATTCTGTTTTCCAATTCTATTGAACAGTTCTACAAGATACTTCCCTTCCCTCTCTGCAACCTGTTTCAAACAGTTTTTGAAGAAAGTGGTATTGATGGTATGGTTGTTTAACTCAGAAATCTCATTAACTTAGATATAATGCAGCTCTTGTAGCATACCTGAGCTAGAGCAGGAAGAACTGGTTTTCCTGTTTGTTCAAGAAAACCAGCACAATCCCCAAGTGCAAAAACATCTTCCACAGAAGGAACTCGCATCCATCCATCCACACCAATCCTGATTCAACAACAAACCATTGTAGATAGTCTTGAAGAGAATAGTGGTTATGGGATTGTCAAGGTTATTATAGATATATACCTTCCACCAGGGGCCTTTGGAAGATGGAGTGATTTCACAAATTCAGAGGGGCCAACGCCTGTAGACCAGACCAAGAGGCCATACGGAACATCAGTACCGTCACTCAGAATTATCTTATCGGCAAGCACTTCCTTCACAACACCCCGCATCAGCCGAACGCCACACTGATGAGCAAAACAGAAAATATCTTTAACAAACAGATTCTAAGCAGAAAACTTGTCGGAGTGTTTGATGCTAGACTGTACTACCTTGGTCAAGTGCTTTGTTGCATAGGTTCGCAGCCCGAAGTCAAAGGAGGACAGAATCTCATTTGCCTGTTTATAAAGGGAAGTGTCAAAACCAACACAAATGTAGAATGTTGTATCTTCTTAGCAATGTTGTGTGCTCTTCTTAGCAATGTTGAAAGTGAATGGTACCTCAATCAGTGTAACTTTAATGTCGTCTTTAATGTGAGCATAGCGATCTTGAACATCCCTTATAATGAAATCGCTCAATTCGCCGCTAAACTCAACGCCTGTCGGACCGCCTCCAATCACCACGCAGTGGAGAAGGCGTTTCTTTTCTTCTTCTGATAGACCTGCAGTAAACGGTAGCATCTAAAGTTATAAATCATCAGATGTATGAATGATTGAATTCACAACTGCCAAACAGAATTTCCATCTATTTCTGCTGATTTCTAAGGAGTTTCAGCATGGGGACCTCTGATGACAGGGAGGGCCGAGCTAACCTGGTTTTTCAGAGAGCATTAGATTCAAAAGAAGCTTTTTCCTTATTTCTTGAGCATGATTTACTTCACGGAGGAAAAAGGCGTGTTCTTTGACTCCCTTGATACCAAAAGTCAAGGGCTCAGCTCCAACAGCAATCACAAGTTTGTCATAAGCAACTCTAAATTGGTAAGGCTCATGAGGGAGTTCACCATAGTTAACAGTCTCACAGAACACCTGGTTAATGAATGAAAGAAACGATTATGTCTTTTTGGAAATGAAAGATAACAACACAGATGCATTCAGCATTAAGTTTGTTTTAATTTTGAAAATAAATATTTCAGACTCCTGGAATAGAAGTCATCTACCCTTCCTTGAAGCTACTATTTCCGGGAAGGAATCCATTTTAGTGCTTTTAATGGGTTGATGACCCATGACGCAGTAAAACAGATATTTTGTTCACAATTCATTCAAACTAGAAAGGTATTAAGTTAGGATAACAGAACAATGATGCATCTGTGACCGAGTAGTAACTGCATTATCTATATCAAGTTTAATAGGCATTAATAAAATAAAAGGAATGCATGCAACTGATAGAAAAAGAAAATGAGCCATCCAAAAGATTCACTAACCTCGTGTTTATCTGTATCAATACCAGTGCAAGAAGCCAGATAAAAGTATGAATTGGGATCCTTTGCCAATGCAGTTTGTATCCTACTGACAGGCTCAGCTACCGAGCGAAATTCCAAGGTTCCAACACAAGTTGAAGCCAGAAGAGGAGTAAATACCATGTGATTTCTAGGTGATATGCAGACAACATCATAAACCTTTGTGTCAATGCCCTTGAGGAAACGACATGCAGCCCAGCCAGTGCCAAGGACAACCACCCTTGGCTTTTCCCCTGGCTTGGTTGCTTCAAGTCCAGGCCAAAAAGATGGCTCATCGCTCTCTAGATCAGACTCTTCTACAACTCTTTCAGCTGATGGGAATTGGCGCTGTGGCGTTATACTTATTCCCCTGCTCCAAAAACTCACGTGATTCACTCTTTCAATGTGAGGAAGGTTCAAGACATAGCCATTTGTAGTGGCAGTGTTGAAGCTTTTATATGTTGATGCGCTTCTATATGTTGATGCTCCTTGGGAATCCTTTTGGTGTGAATATTTATTGAATGCGCTTCCTGATCTTCTCAGTCCATTCCTGACAATTCTTGATAAAACCATCTTGACAACAAGATTTGATTATGCTTTTTCCCGTTCTATTGGAAGCCAAATTCCGTAATTCTAGTCTGCTGCAATTGAAAATAAATAAGAATGAGCAAATATAATGAGACCCTTTAGTCTAATTTATTGAAACAAGATTTCACCACGACATGACAAGAAAACAAAAGACAACTTTGCTCAGCTCATCAAATGGTGGCAGATACGAAGGACAGTCTCTTACATGTCTAAATAACCAAGGAAAAAGACAACAAAAACTCCCATCACTCCAAGCATCATCAGTAACGAACTCCTAACATTTACTTTTCCTTTGGAAAACAGAACGCCTAACAATTGTAACCACCATCCAGAAAAGACCAATTCAACTATCTTATTTTTCTAAGGTATGCTCGGGAGTTATTATAAAACGCTTATTTAAAATTGTTCTCAAACATGTATTTAATCATTTTAATGTTTGATCTTACAGAGTTTTATAAAACTAAAACTAAATCAATCACTCCCAAATACTCCCAAATATGCCTTGTTTATAACTTTGTAGGATAATCTCTTCTTTCATAAATGCATGATTGTCACTACATGTTAGAGCAGTAACACTTGTGCTTTTAAGGATGATTTAGGGAATCTTTAATCTTAGACCTTAGGATTACAACAATGATATACACGTATACTATTGAGGAATTAAATTATTTTATTCCGCAAGCGCAATCAAATCTCTAGCAGCAGAAACAATAGACTGCAACCAACTAAAGAGCATTACTTATTTATTAACAATACAACGCGTCTAGGGAAAATGGGAAAAGTTCTTGAAACCATCGCTATTCCCACGACAATAATGAACATATATGCATCCAATGAAATCTATATATACAATGGAAGCATCTTCAAAATCATTAAAACCATAGATCTCAAACATTTACAGAATTAAAATAATGGTATCATTAATAAGATCCGATGTTGAAACTACTGTAATAACATTTCTTACTCTCTTTGAACCTTCCACAAATTTCTAAGCCACAAAAGAAACTCGTGGGCAGCAATAACAACCCTTGACAATTGAAGGACATAAAGAAAAGAAAAGGACAAAACTGTGATAACAAACGCATGCAACTACTTCCCAACAGACCTACAAAAGAAGTAACCATGTACCCTTTCATACTGACACGTGTCCACAATGAAATCAAGGGAAACCATGGAAGAACAAGACAGTGAGTGAAAAAAAAAATAATAATGGGTTACTCAGTAAAATGCAAATAAAATAAACAGAAAGCAAATGTAGGAAGAACAGAAACAAAAAAAGATCACTTTTTTTTCTCCTTTTTCTTGTGATGGTGGTGTGAAGGGAAGACGGCGAGCAAATCCCAGAAACGTGGAGAGCTTTTTGAAGAAGAAAGTGATTTGGGGTTGTTTTTATTTCGATTTTATGTAAGGAAAGTAATAATGGGCATGTGTTAAATGGGTGCAAAAGACAGGGAGGGATACGAAAGAAATGTCAAAAATCCTGAGTACTTGGGGTGCAAGTAAGTCAATTCCAAATTCTTGCGGCGAACTCGTTTCATAAAATAAAAATGCTTTTTGTCTCCGAATATTCTTTCATTTATTACATTATTTATTATTATTTATAAGAAATATGAATTTTGGTTGATGGGAAGAGAAATTTAAGGACTTTCCTGGAAAGTATATTGAATAAAAAGAAGCGGCTGCTTCTTTGTGTAGTTCAACGACACCGTTTTCGAAATGTTGTTACTTTTACCCCTTTTATTTAAGTTCTTAACTTTTGTATTTAATACATTTCAAAACCGTTCATTTCCTGTCTCTTTTTATTTTTATTTTTATTTTTATTTTTTATTCTCGTGTAGTTAAAATTACTATAAAAAATACAGAAAATTTGTCAAAAAATAGCAAAACTGACCAAGTATAAATAGTTTGTTTTATATATTTTTAACCATTTAAAATTAATTTTGTTATGTAGAAGAATAGTTTTAAGGGTTTTTTTTAAGATATTAAATGCGATTTTGAATATGATAAAAATGATTTAAACAATTTCAAATCACTGCTAAATAAGCATTAAATATAATAAATTAAGTATGAGAATTTAAACCTTCAACTTTAAAGAACTAATATGTTAGTTGAACTATACTCACTTTTTTATATAACAAGAGATTAAATATTTTAAATTCTAAAGAATTATACTTCTTTCATAATTCAAAATAGGGCTATTCATTTTTAATTTTGAGTTTAATAAGAGTTTTACTTCAAAAGTGTCCAGTAATTATATGAAGTTGCCAATTTTGTGTCTAATAAGAGTTTTATGTAGTTCATAATTTAAAAAAAAATAATTGAGCTATTTAAATAAAATGAAAAATGATGTCCAAAAAAAAATGGAGGGAAGAGAAAGTGAGAAAATACTTGTAATATAAGAAATTGTGATTTGTTGGTATTATAATTTATGGGTAAATTAAAAATTGATTTAATTAGGCTTTTCAACAACAAATATAATTCAAAGAATTAAGAATGACTTCCGTGTCAAATGGGATTTCTTGTTTTCCACGTCTGATGATGCAACAATTCAAAGATGCTATCTTTACAAATTACAAAGCACTGTTCTAAGTACCAAGTACATGAGTTAGACCAATATTTGATTCTTTGTGGATTGGTCTTTTGACCTTTAGCTTTCAAGTTAAAAAATCAATTAATTCCATTAAGACTGCTTGAAAATCATCATACAGTGCAGGATGTTAGACTCAGATCTTTGAGTTTGACACTTCTTTTATCTTCTATCAGATTCTCATCAAAACTTGGTTTGTAGATTATGAGTTGACAATACTCTGACACCTAAGAAATGAACCATACTTGCACACTTGTTGTAACTTGTAAGTAGCAGCTGCAGTGTACATTGTTCTAATATCTAACAATGATTGTAACAGTCTCCAACAAGAGACAAGATTCATCCATGTTCTAAAAAATGGTCCTACTTTAATAATTAATTGATAAATTAAACGACATATAATATCTACTTTGAATTTCTTGGAGACTCCAGCTACAGTCAAACAATGAAAGCCATTGTGGTTAGTGAACCGGGGGAGGCGGACGTTCTTGAATTACAGGAGGTTGAGGATCCAATCATCAAGGACGATGAAGTTCTGATCAAGGTTGTAGCCACTGCCCTGAACCAGGCTGATACGGTTCAGAGAAAAGGCTCTTATCCCCCTCCCAACGGCGCCAGTCCCTACCTCGGCCTCGAATGCTCTGGGATCATCCAAGCTGTCGGTAAAAACGTCTCCCGCTGGAAAATTGGTGACCGGGTAATTCATGGGTTTCATGGAAATTCATGTCTACTTCATCTTATTGCACTCTTCTCCAGTTCTTTTGGATCTTTTCTTGCTCTGATTTATTGTTAAATTACTACAGAATGGTAAAAGTTTTGGATGAGCTTTGTGTTATTCTGTTAAGCCCGTTTCTACTTATGCTTAATGTTGTGATTATAACAATTTTATCATCAGAGACGATTTTACGCTACTCGTTTGAGGATTCTAAACGTTATTTAATTGTCTTTTTTGGGTAGGGAACAATTCCTAATATACTATATGCTTTAAGGAATTTAAATTACTAGCATCTGTGACTGTAGCACAGGTATGTGCTATTCTTGCTGGAGGCGGATATGCTGAGAAAGTGGCTGCCCCAGCTGGGCAACTACTTCCAATTCCACCCGGTGTTTCATTGAAGGATGCTGCTAGTCTTCCGGAGGTGGCTTGCACCGTTTGGTCAACTGTGTTTATGACGAGTCGATTATCAAAAGGAGAGACATTGTTGGTATGATTTTGTAGAACTCCATGTTGGTTTTACTTTACTTGGGCGAGCTACAAAAAGACTGAAAAGAAAAATGAGAGAGAGAAAAGGAAAGTTATTTTCTTTAGAGGATATGTTGATTAACATGGAGTCAGTTATAATCACAATCGAATTCATTTATTTATGAATGAAATGGTATTCAAATTTCAGGTTCATGGAGGCTCTAGTGGAATTGGTACTTTTGCCATTCAGATAGCTAAATACCAAGGAGCAAGAGTATTCATTACTGCAGGTTTAGTGCTTACTTTGGTCTTTCATTGCTTCCTGAGTTTGTCCTGATGTTTTTTAATCTTCTTCGACAGGCAGTGAGGAGAAGTTAGCTATCTGCAAAGAACTTGGAGCAGATGTGTGCATCAATTACAAAACTGAAGATTTTGTTGCAAGAGTAAAAGAAGAAACAGATGGAAAAGGTTGTTTTTTAGTATCTCTATTATAACTGTTCAATGTTTCAAGGTTCCATTTCCTGAAAATGCTTCTTCTTTTCTAAGATTGTAGCACTGAAAATGAATATGATATTCTATACTGTGACAGGTGTGGATGTTATTCTTGATAGTATTGGAGCCCCTTACTTTCAGCGAAACCTTGAAAGCTTAAACTTTGATGGTAGGCTTTTTAGTATTGGAACCACGGGGGGAGACGTAACACAACTAGATTTTCGCAGTTTGTTTGCGAAACGCCTTACTGTGCAGGGTAAGATCATTTTAAATGGGGTTTGTTGATATAATTTGCAGTCTGAGCGTCTATCCAAAGAAGCTTTGATTCATTCCACCCAAATCAAAAACCCATTCTACTGTCTAGAAATTTTAAGAGTTCAAATGAGTCAAAACTTAAAAGTATGCAAATGTCAAATACATATAGAAAACGTTATAGTAGCAATCGATATATCATTATCCTTGTTGCACCATGTCTGTACTTTTGAGATGATTAAGATACTATACTACTTAAATAAGCATCAACTTCACTGTTGCCACACTCAATGTTTTCTTTAATTTTTCACACTTGGCATACCATATTAAAACGAAAGTGAAACATTTAAAAAAAAAAAAAAAAGAAAAAAGATTCCCCTTCTTGAATTCTTGAAAGTTTCCACTTTTCCTCCAACTTTAATACTGCACACGATATCTTACAATAATTTTTATTCTTTGAATGTTGCACATCCGGTCATTACAAGACATTGTCCAGGACAACTGGCTTCCATATATCTTCACAATGATATAATTTTATCCATTTTTGGTATAAACCCTCATGGTTTTCTTGCTTTTGGTTTCACCCAAAAGAACTCGTACCAATGAATATAAATATACTTATATATTCATGATCCTCCTCTTCCCTAACCAGACTTTGTTTGCACCTAACATATGTATCATGTACACAGCGGCTGGCTTGCGAAACCGGTCTCCTGAAAACAAAGCAGTCATTGTAAGTGAAGTGGAGAAGATAGTTTGGCCAGCCATTGCAGCAGGCAAGGTGAAGCCTGTGATCTTCAAGTATCTACCACTGTCAAGAGCAGCAGAAGCCCACAAGCTGATGGAGAGCAGCAAGCACATTGGAAAGATACTGCTGATTCCATGATGGACATGGATTGTCAAAAGACAAAGGTGAAAACATGATTGGTGATTAACTTTTGGTTTAAGTTTGGTTTGGACTTGGTAGGTTCTGGCTTCACTGTTCCCTGTGAGACCCCCTATAATATTATACGTACTTATGCTGGGAAGGGCAAAAGGGGATGTCATAAGAGACAGTTATTTAGTGGATCGTGTTCGTGTAGGCTTGTACATACATACATACATACATATTGTTTGAGAATTAAAGGTTTTTTTATGGCGATAGTTGGGAACTCTGTTTGGGGGGTTGAATTTTGTGGTGAGCAAAGTGTAGAGAGTTTTCTAGCACTCTCAAAGGATCTAGTATTGCTAGGTTACGTTTTTCCTTGATTTGTTGTTCTTGTTGAACTCTTGATTGAGAATTTTGTATCCATTGCATAGCACTGGATATTGAAGAACTATCAATACAACAGTAGCTGTGGCAATACATTTGTGTTGTTTGGGTGTTTTCTTGTCACTTGCCAAATTATAAAACTGGATACTATCATAGGCCTTCCAAATTTGGCAGTAACAAAACAATATAATGTATTGTACTATGAGTATGACTTTGGGGTTGCTTTGCGGAGGACGTCAATCAATGAGGTGATGGGTTGAGGGAGATGGCGATTTTGAGATTAAGAAAAAGATTTGTAATTTAACTCTAATGACGGAGTTTTTATTTAAAAGAGAAAAAAAAAAAAAAACAAAGCCAAAGGGAGGACATGGATGATGTGGTCCTATTCAATCACAAAAGAAAAAAATATGTAAAAACATAGTAATTACAAATGTGACGCAATCATGTTGTGTCATGCACAACCGAGCTTGCTAGTAAGTTATCCTCGACTATAAAATGGACATTTGGTTAACACCAAAAAGTTCAATAGATGATTTATGATTTAAAATTAGAGAAATGATTTTATTTCGTTTAGAACGAGAATGACATGAAACTGAATAAAGAAATAAAGTGAACTCAAAAGTTCACTGAGTTGTTTTTCTAAAATGAAATTGAAAGAGTTTTAACTATTATCTATAAATTAAAAATTAAATCTAACTAGGTTATAGGAATAATTGACCTCTACAATCTGACTAGGTTATAGTATTAATGCGACTTCATTTATGGGTTCATCTGTCTTCTCTTAAAACGATTCAAATTATAGAGAAATGAAATAAAATCAATCTCAATTTCCTAACTATTTAGCAACTCACAGCAATAATCGATCAATTATAATTTATAATCTAAAAAAATGTTATTTTCTACCATAAAACCCCAAGAATACAGACGGGGTGTTTTTCATATTTCCTTCAAAAATTCATTGATTCTAAAACAACTCTGCTTTACATTACAAAACACAATTATGCTTTTTTTTGCCGTTTTATTCTCTCAAGCGCACCAAGGTGGCTGTCATCATCCTTTTCTCCATCCACCTCATCGGAATCTTCCTTCTTTCGAGCAAGGCCTCCGAAAACTGCTGATGGAACTTCTTTTTGAGCAATTTCGACATTCTCATCTTCTTCCGAGTCACTTTCATCTGGTAACTCAATGTCTTCTTGATGAGCAGTAACCTTCGATCCTCCATCAGCCTGTGATTCCACTCCAGCACTCACAAAACCAACTTTGCGGCTGTTATCTTTGCCTGTGTCTTCAATTGCAGGAGCCAACTGCCTCTCTAGAGCAGCCATCTCGTCTTCTGTAACCCCAGCCTGCTTCAATTTATCTTTTGCCTCGTCAAGGTTCAGCGTCTGATCCTTTTGCATAAGATACTCGGGCAGAATAAAATGTGTCTGAGGAACATAAAGAAGGTAAAATGTGTAAGATGAGTATTCCAAACAATTAAATTAAATAATTAACCATGTGTTCAAGAAGGGAAAAACATTCATCAAAATAACAATTTAGTCCTTTAACTTTGTAAGGATCAGGTCCCAAAATTTTAAATAGTAACAATTTAGTCCCTCCATTTTCCTCCTGCACTTCCGTTAACTGTCACTCCCTATCATTTGCTTCCCCTCTCTTCCAAAATTCTTTGTTTTGATTTCATAGAAGTTGTCCAATGAAAGGACAAAGTGATGGTCCAGCAATGGAGGAAAATTTTATGGGCCGTGAGTTTTAACTTTTTCCATTGGACAGAAGGTATCTACTATGAATTCGGTGCTTCGTTTTTGTGGGAGAAAGCAGAGCTTTGTGAAAACTTAGCCAACAATGACCTTGGAAGGGGTGAGATATTGATAATCTCCTCCTTGGCTCATCAAAATTGGGAATTATACAGTGAAAGGTAGAGCCTCTATAGTCTATAGTGTAATCAATGTTTTAAAAGGTTTAACACGGCCATGAGGGGACGCACAGTGAGGCGTAAGCCTCATTTAAATGCAACAATAATAATCATAAAATGTATAACATTGTAGGCTTACTATTGTAGTGCGACAATGTACAACTACATTTTAAAAAAAATATATATATTCAAATTAGAAATGATACCAAGAACAGAGGGAAATAAATAATGACAAAAAAATAAAATATTTAAAAAATAAGGGGAAAGTCTAATGTAAAAGTATAAAACAGGAGATACAAGGTTTAAATTGGCTACAGCACCAGAGAAAGATAAGATTAAGGAGGAGAAAAAACCATTATTTTGTCTGGGCAGTGATAATGAACTAAAAAAAGATCAGGAAACATTACAAAAAAAAGGGAAAACGTTGGATGAGTAATTGGAAAAAAAACTATATTTTTCTTATGGAATAGAAAGATAACTTGTTTTCCATATGCTATTATTTTCTTATCCAAGTGAAAACAATTACAGTTTACACATGTCCTAGTATTTAAGCCTACAAAATAACTCTTTTTCACCACTGCCTACATCCCCTCTCAATTTTTTTTTTAATTTCTTTTACCCACTTCTCATTGAGGCTTACACCTTTCACGCCTTAAAGACAGAGCTATGAGGCTTACGCCTCTGTCCATAAAGGTGTAAGCCTCCTTTTACCATGCACAAGCGTAAGCCTCGAGACATTACAAGGCCACCTCGCTTCAAGGCCTGCCTCAAACAATTTTGAAAACATTGAGTACAATAGTTTTCCAAATCTTTCTATCTCCTTCTCTCAGGTGAAGAAAGCTAAAAACTTCTCCGCAGATTTCAAAGTAGTATCTACAAACAACTCCATGCCAAATAGGCCTGCTTTCATCTTCCCAATCAAAATGTTGAAGGAAATTGTTTGGTTGGATACTATTGCTCCCAAACAATTGGGAAAAACAAACCAATAATTGAAGAATTAAAAAAAAAAAAAAAAAAAGATGGGAAGAAAAGAAAGACCAAAATATTTAGAACCCTAAACCCTAAAAGAATGACCAAAATATTTAGAACCTACATAATTTGCAACCCATGATGTAAAAAAACCACCCCCAACAATATTCTCCTTCAGAATCAATATTCACCCTTCAAATTCATCCAGTAGTAATAATCCATCCTCCTCTTCCAACACTCCCACAACATGAAAACTCAACAAGAAAAACCCAAAAAATAAACCTAAAACGCTCACAACTTAGCCCATTCAACGACAATTGCCACTAAAAACCAAATACCAGTAGAACCCAACTCCAAAACCAAAGCAATTTCCACAATTAAACCCCCCAAAATTCAGACTAAATACATACCCAATAACATTAATTCATTCGAGAACCGCAGTTTGCAGTCGATAAATGTAATGAAATCCCAGTGAAACACAACCAAAAAGGTGAGCAGAAGAAAACCCAACAAAGAAAATCATCAAACTGAACATACAAGAAGGCGATAATGAAGCAAAAGGGATAAGCCTTGAAGTAGTTCCACGTTTTCCCAGGAGAGAAACGGCCGAGAAAAAAGGAACAAAAAATGCAGAGAAAAAGAGGGGGAGAGAGAGAGAGTGAAGGCTATGGAGTGAACTGGGGCCTAAAGAAGGAGACGTGGATCTAAATTGTTACAATTTTTAAAGTACGGAACCAGTTACTTCTGTGAAAGTTATAATCCAGAGAAAAAGGGAGGGGAAAAAAAATCTTGCAAGGCAAAAAAATTGAGATAGTTAACAATATTATTTCCAGTTATACTGTATCCTATGTCCTGTTGGAAAAAATCAACCAGGTCGGACAACAAAGTTCTTAAAGGACTGATTTCTTGTCTCCATTAACAAAAGTTCACTAAATAATGGGAAGGATGCATTAGAAGTGTTGAATAAGAACATACCTGGCTGTAGCTAGCAGAAACACTCCTTTTGATACGAAGCATCTCTCTAAAAGTATCTTCATTTCCATGTTGCACCTCAAACTCATGCCACTTATTCCAAAAGTTTAGATCTGATCTAGGGTCTGCAAACTGTGAAGCAAATACATATATTCCACGAGCACGATCAATTTCTCCCAAACTCTTCTCCAGCTCTGCATACTTCAAGCACATAGTCTTCACATCTTGATCGGGAAGACCAGATTCTATTGCTTGTTCATAGATTTCTCTAGTTTTAGGAACACCAAATATCTCAGCTGCACGGGCAATGTATATTTCATACATGCTCAATTTCTCATTATTCGGAACAGCTTTAGTTGCCTGATCATAGACCTTCATAGCTCGCTTTGCCAAACCATGGTCCTCCTCGAGCTTTGCATATTGAAGATACAAAGGCCTAACTGAATCAGCGGGTGCCTGAATGCACAATCAAAATATATAATCATTAGCATCGTCAATTCCACTGTATTCCGTGGTGTGAAAAAAGAATAATCTTAACATCATTCAACACAGAAACAATGGCAAGGCCTTGAATCAACTTAATGAAAAGAAATGTTCTAATTTAACAAGAAATACTCAAAAGTATATACCAAGCCTTTTTCAGAAGGGACTAAAGGTGGGCAAACGCTGGCTTTTAAGATCCTAAATGCACTTAAGAACTACCCAAACACAAATTCTAACAACCATGTTGTTATTTCCATAAACAGAAAAAAATAACTTTAATAATCTCAAATATGTGCAGAAGGCAGAAGCACAAGAGAATATGACAGTCACTTGGAATGGAACATACAAGATATATATATACATATATATATATAGGGTTTAGGGTTTAGTAGTTATATATATATTTATGCATAACTACTACAAGAGAGGTAATTTAAATTTGTTTTTTCTCACAAGTTTCTTATTTTTAAAAACAATCTCCATTATTTTTGCTTCAAATTTAAATACTACAGGCATCAGTCTTTCCAGAACTTTCTACAACTTCATATGCATCGTGAAACTCTGGTACTTTCTTCAAACCAATACCTTCAAAAATATCCAATTGTCATGGAAAATTCAAAAGGCCTCACTTTTGTTTTCTATTGCTATCTTTTTTTACATAATTTTCATTTCAGCATAATTACAAGAACTCTTTTTTGTTTCTTTTCAAAAGAACCAATTCTATTGATTCAAAGAAATACAAGAGCTGGAGAAGAGATTGATTATACATACTGTTTCAACTGCATGCTCAAATAGTTCTCTTGCCCGCTCCAATTTTGTCTTCCCATATCTTTTCACAAATTTGGATAGATATGTGACCCATATATCTTTAACATGAGGATATTTAAAAATCTTGACGCCCCTTTCATATACCTTGAATGCATCTTCAAAGTACTTATGTTCCTGCCCATGTCAAAAAAAAACCATGTCAAAATCATATGAGCTAATCTTAATCCATCCACTGAATAAAGGTAATAAAAAATGCCATAAGACAAATTTAGCATACCTCAAGAAGCAAAGCATAGTTGATTATTATTTGTGGGGTAGCAATTCTTAAGTCAAGTATTCTCTCATAAACTGCCCGGGTAGACTCCAAGGTTCCAAGACTTTCTTCCAGATCCACATAAAAGGTCCAAAGTCTTAGGGACTTATGCACCTTCATCTGGACTGGTTCATTCCCATCAGCAGCCACTGCAATTATAAACATAAACCAATGAAACTAGTACTGTGCTCCATATACCTTGAGCTCATTTTAAATTCACAATGACAAACATAGGTTTGTTGAAATCAGTATTATTTTGTTGAGAAACAAACTATTTAACTTACTGTTCAAAATATTCTACAAAATAACCTCTAATTTAATTCCTTGGCCTATACAACCAAAATACTTGCGACTAAATGCTATGTAAGATGCTTTACACAAGAAAAACCTAGAGGACTGTTAACTGTAAATGAGAGAATCAGCAACGTAATTAAACATGAATGCAATTACTAATGAGAAAGCTTTTTGAAGTTACCTTTTCGTTTGACTTCAACAGATGGCTCTGCTGTAGCTCGACGCATGAGCTCCAAAGCTCCTTTAAAATTTTTATGCCTCAATTCCATTTCCGCCCATTCACACCAAATGCTAGCCAAGTTATCCACAGTCTTGTAGTTAACTTGTACGGCTTTGTCAAAAATAACTCTTGCATTTGGAAGATCTTTGTGTGCTTCATACAACTTGGCAAAAGCAACCCACAAGGTGTGAGGCTTACCTACTGCTTTCATGGGGTCCACTGTTCTCACAGCCTCAGTATAAGTTAAGATCTGTCTTGTGGGATTGCCCTCAAATAATTTAATCCTCCGATGCCATTGTTCGACATTGTGAGGATTTTGTCGTAGAAGAACACTATTAGCTAATTCTGGCCGTCTGTCCATTAGATGGTCTAACCTAGCTAGTCTCAGATCAATGTCATTATCATCATACAGCCAAAACCCTTGAAGTATCTTCTTCTCAAACTTAGATACTGATAAATCAACATCTAATCGTATGTCCTCTTCCTCCTCCTCCTCGAGGCCATTTTCCTGTACTTCATCTTCTTCATCACTCAAATCCATATTTTCCATTTTATGAGCTAGCATACTCTCCTCGAATTGAGAGTAGGAATCAAATATCACACTAAAATCTCTTACGGTAACGACAGTAGTCATCCCTTCTTCAAATATATCTCTTGCCTTCTCGTGCAAATTCCTTCTGATGTAATATTCTGCAAGTGATGTCCATAAGCGCCCTACTTCATCTGTGAACTTCCTAATACCGCCCCTTATTATGGCATCAACATTCAACCCTGAAACTTCAGTAGCGTGTCTAGTAAGCAAGTCACACAACTCCAACCACAGTCGATGCTTGGTCTTCCCCTTTATAGAATAAAATTGATCGTCATTCAACACGGAAGCCAAATTCTCTGCAGCTTCTTGCCACAGATTTGAATTAACCAAAAATTCTATCAAGTCTTCGATATGTGTAGGATCATATTTTAAATACCTCCGATAAACTCTAAGTGAGGTCTCAATTGGAATACCCTTTTGGCTAACAAAGACGAGATACGGCTCCCAAATGCGATCATGTTGTGTCACTGGAAGGGCACAAAGGGCTCGGTCAAACGTCCGACGCGTTCGTGTCACTAATTTCTGGTTTGTCAAAGTCTGTAGGTACATTATCCATATTCTTGGCATTTTATGCATAGTCACAAGCGCTCGTTCAAACGTGTTGTTAAGAGTTTCATATTGAGAATGAGTAATAGGAAGATTCCGTACCAAATCGAGGCGTTCGCGCAGATATGCATACCATAACTTATAGCTACCCGGGAGGGCCTTGAGAGCTCGCTCGTAGATTATGAATCGCTTCTTGAATGGTGCTTCTGCTCGTGCTATGAGGTAGCGCCACCACAACTTCAAACTAAAAGGATTTCGAAGGAGCTCTTCTTCGTAGAGAAGGTCATCCTGTGACGGATACAAATCTTGGGAAATCGACATGAAAAGAAACCTAAGAGTCCTAATTCAACCAATTCTCCCACAATCAAAAGCTGTGAATGCTTCCTGACCTAAATTGCAGAGAGGCAATGAAAGGATAAACAATTATCTGAAAGTTTTAGGGCTGAGGTTAGAGGGAAAGCAAGAGTGGACTGTGTACAATGAACTCACAAACGTAGATATCACCGAACCAGAAAGCAGTTGCTCTGTGGCTTCCTCTCCAATAGTAAGAATCCTCTCTGACAGAACCCTAAACCCTTCAGATCAGGGAGGACTCGATGTCGGATTCGGCAAGATTTCAGATTAAATTTGTTCCTGGCTCCAAATTAGGACGTACCGAAGTAGAGAAGACGTCAATGCGCACGAAGGGATGGCGGCGAACGAAACCCTTTAACTAGAACGGCGCGCGAACCATGTGACGGAGGGTGGAGTCTCGACGACTTGGACGGCGGCAGCGGTGAGGTGTAATTAATTTGAACTCGTATCTGCTACTCCACCAGAGGGGAGACGCCGATGTTTCGGTGTGCACATGTTTTAGTTATTCTAATTGGGTTCATCCGAAAAGCACCGTCTAGGTACTTACTCTATCTCTAACACATAAAATATGATTAAAAGTAATTTTTTAAAAGAAATAATTTTTAATCTTATATTTATATGGTGGATAGATAAGAAACATGTAGATAGGTGCATCCTAAAATACATCTATTACTCATTTTCATTATAATTTGAAGACATTTTTTATAATCGTTTCATTTTCAAGAAATAAAATGTAATTAATTCATCGTAAATAAGAATTTAAAATTAATTCATGGTTAAAATCTTATAGTTTGAAATCATTTGTATTAAAATCGTGACACCAAGTGGAGCAAAATCTTATATTTATTCTTTCTTAATATCCATGTACCAACTCAAATCTTTCTGCTCATAATTGATTGCAGCTTAAATTACAAATTTGGTCAAAAATTATAATAGAATATATATATTTATAAATATAATACTGTCATTATAGTTAGATGGAACCTCATAAATAGCCCATACTATAAGTACTATAGTATAAGATTTTATCAAACTATATAATTTATTTATGATATTTTATTGAATTATAAAGACTAGATTGTAACGCTTAAAATCATATTAATTCAATACTAACGTCCATCAAAACGGTAGGATGAAATTTGTAATTTAATATTTTCAACAAAAAAAAATTATTAACCCTAGACCTGTGGGCCAAGATAGATTTTTGTGAAGCCCAACCTTTGGGAGATCAATTAAAAGGGCCCAATAGTATCAGTAGAGACTGCATCAACCTCCCTGTACCGCCGCTCCACCGTAACAGAAGATGAATTTCTTTTTCTTTTCCTTTTATTTGTTTTTTATTTTTTGGTATTTTGCTTTGCAACTGCCACACGCAGATGCCGTAAGCAGCAATAATAACATGTGCGAGCCCACACGCAATCTTTTCCCTCTCTCTCCAGATTTCTTCTTCTCCTTCTCCGACACGACCTCCGTCTCTCACCATTCACAAATCGCCTCTCTTTCTCTCATCAGGGTTAATATCTCCCCTTTTCCTTCTATTTAGATTGTTCTTCTTGTTTGTTTCCTTTTGATCTCACAATTGTTTTACTTTTCCCCTTTTGTTGTTACTGATTATCCTGTTTGGCTGCTGAGAAATCGGAGAAAAAATCATGAATAATAAGTTTTTGGTTGTTGTTTGTCTCTTGTTCTACGAAAATATTTCTCTTCTCTTTTCTTAGATCCGATTCGATTGAATTTGCTTGCTATTTCAAAGGGTTTATTGTGTCTTTCAATTTGATTTTCCTCCAATTAAAGAACCCATGTTTTGTTTTCCCTTCTTCACGTCTCTAGATTGAACGGATTTTGGTTATATTTTGTGGGTTTGGAGTGTTGATCTGTGAAATTCAACCTTTTCTGGATTTATGTTTACTTTATATCTGTGTTTTCTTCAGTGAAGAAGGTTTTTCTCTTTGCGCGTGTCCCGTTCTCTTCTCCAATCCTCCACAGAACACAAAACCCCCAATTTCTCTTCACCATTCGCACCCCGAAGATTGATTCAATGGAGGTCAAGCTTTGGAACGACAAGCGCGAGAGAGAAATGTACGACAATTTTGCAGAGCTCTACGCCATTATCAAGGCTACCGAAAAGCTCGAAAAGGCTTACATCCGTGACATTATTTCCTCCTCCGATTACGAGACCGAATGCTTCAAACTTATCGCACATTTCAAGACCCTGGCCTCGACGCTCAAAGACACAGTCCCGAGTATTGAACGATTTGCTGATACTTACAAAATGGACTGTCCGGCGGCGATCAACCGTCTTGTGATAACTGGGGTGCCTGCCACGGTGGAGCACAGGGCGGCCGCCGCTGCCTCCGCCACCACCTCCGCTGCCATTGTGGCGGAGTGTGTGCAGAACTTCATTACGGCTATGGATTCGTTGAAATTGAACATGGTGGCGGTTGATCAGGTGCACCCCTTGCTCTCGGATCTCTCTGCTTCATTGAACAGATTGACCATTCTGCCGCCGGATTTTGAAGGGAAAACGAAGATGAAAGAATGGCTAGGACGACTTTCGAAAATGGGTGCCGCGGATGAGTTAACAGAGCAGCAGGCTCGGCAGCTTCACTTTGATCTTGAATCTTCTTATAATTCATTCATGGCGGCTTTGCCTACTGCTGGTACTTGAATGTTAATGGTAATCTTGTGTGTATATAGATATAAGAGCTTATTGTTTTTGTTGTACTGCATAATTTCTCTTTCTTCATAAATCAAGATGGGCTGTGCTCTTTTTTCCCTTTAATTTATGGATGCCTATTGAAGAAGGTGAAGCCTTTTTTTTTTTCCTTTAAATTCTCACATGTAGTTTAAGGAGGCTCTTGAATTTCCATTGTTGGTTTAGATTGTTTCTGAATCTTGTGTATGTAATTCTGAAAAATGTGCTTTGGAACTTGCCAAGTAGGATTATGGGTTAGGCTTGGCTTGTGATGCCTGAACCCATGATTTTATGGTCATTGGTAGGTTTGTTCTATTAGGCTCTTACTTTCAAACTCATGGGGTTGTATAGTTCTTTATTGAGAAACCTACTTGGCTGCTTCATTTCACCAAATTATTGTTTGGAAACTGGTACTGAGTCGTGCATGTGATATCCTGATTGTTGTAAGAATTTCTTTTTTGCTTTTGAACCAGATGCTGCTATGTGCCAAGAGCTATATCCACATCTGATCAGCAAATCCTTTTTTGGATACTTTTGGGGTTATGTGGGGTTGGACTTTGTGACTTTTGTGCTTTCAGTTCCAGAACTCATGGGTTACATTGTTACAGTTCTCTATCAGAACCCTGCCTCATTTCCTAACTTATTCAATTCTCTGCTCATATTATATTGTTCTCCATACTGAATTTTCTTATTAACAAAGCATGTCAATCTAGGTCGTGGCAAGTATCTAGTGACAATCTGGGCCTTGGGGACTACTAGTTCATTGGCAATGCTCCAAATTTCTTTAGCTACACCCACTTATCTTTTGGGATTATGGTTTAGGCAATCTCTTGATAATTCAGATGTTGTAAGTTGTATTTATATTGTAATAAAATTAATTGTAGTTTGAAGATATCATTTGAATTCTAAAATTGATATAATTTAATGTTCTCAAAATGCCTGTTTGGTAACCTCATACTTCACATCATTCCAAACAAAGACTGTATGATAGATGGCGCTATGACAATGGCTCTGACCTAATTTGGTTGGGTCTGATTTGATTGAATTGAGCTATAAACTTGTGGTTGATATAGATTCATGTGAGAAGAGTTATTAGAATTCGTTTCAAACACTCAATCTATCCATAAAGACTATATGTGACAACCTACTTGATTGCTGGACTGGATTAGACTTGATGATGGGTTTAATTTGGATTAGGTTAATCATCACAAAATTGAAAGAATCAGTTATCATTTAAGTGAACACTTTTAACCCAATGATCAATTAGCATGTGGCATTCTTTCTTGTCGACGGATTTAGTATAGGTATTAATTAAATTTATTAATATATTTAATCAAGAAAAAAGAATGTATCTTATTTCATGTTGAATTAAATGGAGGAATCTCTGTGGCAGTAAATGCCCAAGTTCAATAATTGGAGAGGCAAAAGTGAAGGATAATGTGATGCCTTGAAAGAAGATAATTTACAACTTTTTGCTATAAATTTCATTCCAAGCGTGCAAGTTTTCTGCATAGGAATTAGGATAAATGCTACGGATGGACCTATATCTATCTATTTCATTTCATTTTATTTTTTTATATTTTATTGACTTTTTTTTATTATTATTTTTTCAGGAGGACTTAATGAGTGAGTTTTTGAATTTGATAGGTGATATGTTTAGTTATATGTTTTAAGGGCTTATCTAGCTATTCCACAGTTTCTTGTCTTCATTCATTTGGAATTTGGATTTACGATTGATTTTAGGGTTTAGTTTAATATAACAATTAATTGTTTGAAATTGCAACATCTAACTCTAATAATTGCTTTGACATTTTAAAATTTAACTAAAAATACAAACTTTTTCTAAACAGAAAATTAAAAAGAAAAAAATAAATAATAAAATTCATTTGTAGACTTGGACTTGGAGGACTTGGAGTAGCAAACAATTGATCTATGTCATCATTCAAGCTATGAAAAGATGCTTGATTTATTATTTATTAATCATACAACATTTGACTATTAAAAAAATATGAGAATACTTATACCACCCTCCTTTGGTTGGTAGAGTAATGGAAATATATATTTTATTATTATTCTTTCTTTTTTTTTTTTTTAGTTTTTTAAACTAAGCCTACAAATATCACTTGTTTGCTCAATATTCAATATTACAATAGTAAGTAATTGTACATATTCCTAGTGTTGTAATTTAAATTTAAATTTAAAATAATATATTCAAATATAACTAGTTTATAAATTTAAAAAATTTAGAAAATCATACATATTATGATTGCTTGGGGTTGAACTCAGTACGTCTTCAATGAGCTTAAACATATCCACTACTGGAAGTTTAAGTATGAGGTCCAATCTTTTCTTACAGTCTAATTTACCTAAGCTTAACTTTTCCTTGTTGCCTTCCTTTTAATTTAAACCTAAAGTTATCATAAGAAATAAAAGATAAAGAAAGGTGTGAAACGAGGATGTGCAAAAGTCGTTTTAAAAAATGAATCGTCAACTTTCTATGTACACCTAATTAGCAATTATATTAAAAATGTTAAAATTGTAAACTTTAACCAAAGCAAACTTACTTAGTCTCCCAGATTCTATTTAAAAAGGTTAAAGGTGTAACTTTTACGAGCGTTGACTTAATATTAAAGATAGGTAAAAGTTATGCACAACTTTATTAAAGTTTATTTAATTAAACTCTAAATTTTCAATTGATTTATGAATTAATTTTTCTTTTTAAATTTTATAAACTAAATTTGTAATTTAGAAAATTCAAAGGTATACATACGTTTGTTCGTATTTTGGAAGAATAATAATAATAATTTTATTTTAGTCATACTAAGTTTGATTTTAAATAAATTTAGGTGAAAATAGTTGTAAATCACCATCAAATAGTGTATGGAGTCTTAATTGATATACAATTGAATATTTTTCCTAAAATGATTTAAATGACAAAACCCATTTTTATCTACGCAATCAAATATCAACAAGAAGAAATTGCATTTTTCACGGATGCAAAACAAAGAATAATAAATAAATAAATAAATAAGATAATCCATGTAGGAAATTTGAACAACCAACAGCGGCTTAGTTTTTTAGTTAACCGTCGTGGAGCGCCTACGGTCTGAGTTCCCAGCCGGGCCAGCCCACCTTCGCTGTCTAAACGCCCACGTTTCATTGGTTTTCTCCGCCGGCCGCCATCATCACAAACCAAACAGAGCACATACATACTTATAAGAGATTGTTATCCATTCGATTTTCATTCTATTTTATTCTGTTCTGAAACATGGATCAATCCGGAGACTCAGACTCCATCCTCAACCACCGTGTCCTCCTCCCCGACGGAACCGTCACGCCGATGGTTCTTACAACCGACGGTTGGCTTCAGTGGTCGGAGAAAAATCAACGGCGTTTGTACGTTGATAAGGAGGTTCTTGGATTCTCTACAGATGGTCCGAAGATTAGGATCAAAGCTCTCGTGGAGGACCATGGTGGATTGCGGTGTTTTGGAAGCAGCGGAGCTTTGGTGAGGAAGGAGTTTGTATTTCAGCCTCTTTCCGAGGAGTCGCGGGCGCTTTGGTGTCTGAAGCTCCGTGAATGCATCGATTTGCTTGGTAATATTATCGTCCGGAATTCATTTTTGGTTCTAATATTGACTTTGGTAGTTTAGGAAATGCATGGAACGACGAGTAAGGATTTTGCTGTGTTCTGATTTGTTTATGCCTTTTGGTTCCGGTGATGATTTAATATTTTGGTTTCTCTCAAAAGCCAATAAAAACTCATAATCTAATTTTTCGTTCTTGATACCATTCATTCGGCTTGATTTCGAAAAGGAAAGAAAATTCATCTTATTACGATTCTTCTCTTTGCAAATTCCCGTCGTCATATGTTAGTTTCGGTATAGGGTGAATATATGATGCATATTGTAAGGTGCGTTACATTCTGGGCTGATTACGAGTCCGAGAATCCTCCGTGTTCGCTGAAGTCGGAGCGTTATTGGTATTCATTGATTTGGTTTTTGGATTACTCGTAGGTGAACCAACGGAACATCAGTGTTTTTAGTGCTTCAAGCTCGCTCGGCCTAGCTTTATTTTCCAATTGTATTCTGGAATAATGGCATCTCTGTTTCTCCAGGTCGCCCAAAAAAGCTGTTTGTTCTCGTTAACCCATATGGTGGGAAAGGTGCTGGTTGCAAAATTTATCAAGATGAAGTGAAGCCCATTCTTGAGGATGCCGAAATCGATGTCACACTGCAAGGTGGAAATACTTTTAAGAGATGTAGAGTAATGTCACTTATGAGTTTGACTATTCGCATTTAATAGGATTTTTCACTAAGTTTGTTTCCTCTGAATTTTATATCTTAGAGACTAAATATCAGCGTCACGCAGAGGAGGTTGCTTATTCATTGGATTTTACTAATTACGATGGCATTGTTTGTGTTAGTGGTGATGGAATCTTGGTAGAGGTTTGCTTTCTACCCCTACTTGCTTCTTAAATTTATGTTCTTTTGCATTCTTTTTGGTAACGTCAATAATTCTGGATGGCACATAGTTGCTTCAGCCTTCTCACTGTAACATCAGTTTTTTCTTCTTCTACCCCTTTTTTCGCATTCTTACAAGCATCACATTGTTTAGTAGGTAATAAACGGATTGCTGAGGAGAGATGATTGGGTTGATGCAATTAAGACGCCTTTAGGAGTAGTACCTGCAGGTACATTACTATTAGCTCAGTTGTTCGTGTGCCATTTGGTTGATATGGTATAACCCTTTTTTATTATTTTCTTTTAAGTATTACTCTGAGCATTATTCTAAATTAACTACATTTAAAGGAGGTGTTTAAGTAGCATGCATGATTGATTTGTAATGACTTGTACCAAATCATTTATAGTGAAAGGATTGCGTGTCTAACTACTCAATCTCAGATTATTTCCTTAACTATCGAAAAGACATTCCCACTCTATTAGTATTTAGTCGGGTTCCTTGCGTGAATGGCAAACGTTCTATTAGTATTTATTGTGGTTTACAAATGCTTAGGCACTGGAAATGGAATGGTGAAATCACTTCTTCATTCAATCGGTGACCCTTGTACAGCATGCAATGCTACTCTTGCCATCGTTCGAGGTTTGTATCGTTCTTTCAATTTCTTTTCCCAGTCATTTTCCCCCAATCTCATCTCTAATTTTTGTTTTCTTTTACCTCGTGATTGAGGCAGAGTGCCTGCAAAATTTTATTTCTTGTAGGCCATAAATGTTCATTGGATGTTGCCACCATTTCGCAAGGAGATGCTAAACATTTTACCGTGTTGATGCTTGCTTGGGGTATCTCTATCATAAAATCTCTCTCTTTAATGTGATCTACAGTTTAGTTGAGATTAATTTTTCCCATTTGTCGTGGAAGAAGTACAAAGATTTTCCGTTTGGTCGATGCTGCTGTTTCTGGTTTTCACTTTTGATTGTAAGATGAAATAACTTTAGTTTGTCCCCTTAATCAAGTATTGCTTCATTTCAGGATTGGTAGCAGATATTGACATTGAGTCGGAAAAATATAGGTGGATGGGAAGTGCTCGGTTAGACATTTATGTATGTATGAGTACCTCATAAAGATGATCATTTTTTATACTCACTCAATTTAACTCTTTACGTCATAACTTGTTTGTAAACTCTGCGAGAACAGTTATGCTATATACAACAACAAAACAAGCACGCTAAAAAATGAATGACATATGTCTAAGAATAAGAGGTCAATTGGTTGCTGACTGTATTATAATTTTAAATCTTCAAGTATTTTAGATTTTCTTTTTAATTTATTTATGGTGAGTTTCGGTTTAGATGCAGAAAGCTCTGTTCTAGAAATAATGAGTATCCATTATGTGATTTCAAATTCTCCTGAAATTCCCTCAGTGAATAATTGGTGTAGGAATGCTAACTTTTTCTTGTGTTTAGGCTCTCCAACGAATTATAAGTTTGAGGCACTACAGAGGAGGTGTTTCTTTTGTGCCTGCACCTGGATTTGAAGATTATGGAGAGCCTACAAGGTATGATTATGAAACTTCTGGCGTAGTAGAGGTTGACAAAAGTGATGGTGAGCCCACTAGTATTCAACGGCATGGCTACGAAGGACCTAATATCAACTTGAAGGATTTAGAATGGAGAAAATTTGACGGACCTTTTATTTCAGTCTGGCTTCACAATGTACCTTGGGGAGCTGAAAACACCTTGGCAGCACCAGATGCTAAGGTTGGTTTGTGTTACGTTGTTAGAATACTATTGAGAAATTCCCCTTGATATTGCAATATAGTTACAGTAATGTTTTTTTTCCTGCATTAAGGATGTGGTTGTCAGTTTCCACATGCCCTTTGCATAGGATCCACCAATTTGGATGCCTAGGTTGAAAGTTATCATTGAGCCTCCTGTTAAAGATAATCCAATTCTAAATGACTCTTCGATCTTCTTTGGTAACTTTCATTTCCACCTGAGACTGGCAAGGGGAAAAGCTATTAAAAACAATCTTACAGGAGAAAAACTTACATAATCTTTTATTTCTATTGATATTTAAATTAAACAATCTCCTTGAGGTTGCCACAATGCTAAGCGATTTCTTCTTGCTGATAATCTTGCACCAATTCATTATTTTGAGTGTTCTAGTATTTGTGAACGTTTACATTAGTAATGTTCTTCCACCCCCCGAGAACTTTTCTGCAGAAAAGAGTTCTCTGGAATCTAACCCTCCAAATAGGAATTTTTGTGATAGTGTTTTCGGAGAGACTGACTGTGATAATATTACTCAAGTGGTGCTGGTGCTTGATACAATTTGCTTTTGTCATTCATCAACGGCTCAATTATTTTTTGGAAAATTTTCAATATATAGAATCAAATGGAGTAATATTTCTTTATTGCTTCAATCCTGCATAATATTCAACAAGGTTTTTCTTCTGTGAATGGTGTGTGGTTTAGTTGCTAAGTTACCTGTTGTTTGCTACTGCAGAGTTCTCTAAGTTGGGTGCCTAGGAATTTTACATACGAGTTACTACTTTATCTCATGTGTTTAAAGTTGACATATACTGCCGTTGTCAATTGATATACAGATGTCAGATGGCTTCTTGGACTTAATTATTATCAGAGACTGCCCAAAATTGTCCTTGCTGTCGTTGATGACTGAGTTAAATAATGGAAAGCATGTGAAGTCTCCATTTGTTACATATATCAAGGTTCATGCTTCGGTTTTATGCTGGCGTTTTCTATCATCTTTCAATCAACTCATGCGAAACTGTGATTTGTGAAAGAAATCTTGAATATTTCCTCTTGCATTTTTATTTTGGTCTTTTAATTTTCCCTTAAGATTTCCTTCATGTTGGGCAACTAATTGTAGGTCAAAGCATTTATTTTGAAACCTGGCACACGGGTAGAGGAGCCAAGCAAAGAAGGAATTATAGACGCAGATGGTGAGATCTTAGCTTTGGGGAGGGGAACTCTCACGACTGGTCAAAAAACTCTTATGAATTATGATGAACTTCAAATCAGCGTGCATCAAGGGTTAGCCACTCTATTTTCCCCTTGTAGGAATTGATCAAATCAGATGATCTTGATCAAATTTTACTCCTGACTAGGAACAGGAAACAACCCTGATTTTTTTCCCCTCAACTGTAAAGAATTAATATATATAGCAATTTAAGAGGTGACAAAATTGAGTCATGACTGTCTTGGGAAATTTCAGTTCATATTTGTTCTTCATTCTCAAACATTATTTATTTGAAATAGTTTGAAGTGTTTCTGTTACAGACATGACATAACACCAGCAGAGAAACCAAACACACACAAGTATCGATACCAAAATAAAGGTATTCATGACCTGGTTTAGATGTTAGGTGCAGGGCCTGAGTTCACAAAAACGAGTGTTGCTCATTGGCTTGCTCCAGACCCTTATAAAGGTCTTAGTAAGTCAATTGCACATCTGCTGCTCAAGCCAACCTTGATGGCTGTGCTTAAGCTCCTGTTGATGTCATTGTAGTATCCGTTATCTTAATTTGTAGCTTGATATAAGCATGTTTTATTTATTTATTTTTAAATTTCTTCTTAGTTTCTTGCTCATTGTTACTTTTCTTTTTCTCCATCAACAACGTTGATACGGTTATCTTGAGTACATTTTGTCTTTTTTTTCTTTTCTTTTTTGTTTTCATTCTTGTGCGCTCTTGGACGGTAACAATTTTCTTTGATCAAAGTTCTTGCTACAATATAAATCTATCGGTGATAGAAGCATCGTCGCACTCTGTTTGGTATTGGGATATCAGGAGAGTTGGCATAATATAAAACATTTAAGAAAACAAGTAATGAATTATCAATCAATTAGGGGTTGTCTAGTAAACATTTTGGGCTTATGAGAATCTTTTTGTGGAATTGTGATAAGGAGTAAAAGCAGAATTGAAATAATTGCAAGCCCGAAAATTCCTTACTTGTATAAAGTATCGGTCTATTGATTGAATTTTGTGCAATACTTCAATGACATCTTCAAAACTTTTGACATTTGGAAATTTGTGGTCTTCTCCCACCTACGGCAACCAATAACTAAACCTGATTTGTTTAGAACCAATGATCAGTAGAATAAAACACTAATTTGGCGAAAGATTGTTAAGCAATTCAAGTTACTTTACCATAATATATTGTTCGTCGTCCTTTTTAGTGGTACTCTTCATATTCATTTTGATAAAATCTGGAGCTGCTTGCAGGGTTTGAGATGTATAATCAGTACTCCAGAAGAAGTAAAAGTGTTCAATTGTATCCTACTAAAAGAATTCCGTTCCCTTTTTTTTCCATGTGAATGCATCCTCGGACATCGTAATTCAAAATTAATAAACAATGGAAAAAAATAATTAAAAAAAAGAATATCGGTGATTTGGAGCTTATATTAAAAAAATGAACTTTTATTTAAAGATGTGTTAATTGAAAATTAGTTAATAATAAGGTCAATTATGTAATTTAATTTTAAATCTTATGAAATATGTCCACATTTTGGTCAGGAAAGTTTTAAACTTAAAAACATAGTTTGAAATTGAATTTTAAAAATGATTCTCTTTCGTGCCATAACAAACAATTGATTTCATTTGAAATTTCTTAAAATGTTGAGGTTTCGAACAAAGTATTAAAGTTTTGAGCTTTGACTAATATTTATTTTATTTATTATTATTAATTAGATATTTTGATTTGATTTTAAATGATACTGTAACAGAAAAAAAATCTACAACTACTCTCCTTGTGGATTTTGCATTTTGAATTTAAATGTTGTTAAAAAAAATCATTTTATGTTAAATATTTCGGGTTTTTTAAGAATAATAATTAAAGAAAAACAAAATACTTTAGCAAAAATCCATTACACACAGTTTTGTGTAAATATTTTGTAACTTTACCGTTTTTGACAATTGTCCTTCAAGTTTTTTTGTTGGTGAAATTTTCAGTTTCCTTTTATTACAGATATCTACCCGCCACATTAGTCAAGGTCCTAAAGTTTGTTAATTAATTAAATTTACGTTGTGTTAGTTTGATAATTATTTATGCCACTTTTTATAACCGTTTGATTTGTCCGAGAAAATAGACTTAATTTTCATTAAAAAAATAAAAAATCAACAAATAAAGAAAGAAAAGTATATGAAATACATGATAACTATGACTTTTACAACCTACACAACTCTTTCATTGTAGGGAACACCACAAAACTTTGAGCCAACAACGTTCAAATGTCTTCTGTTGCTAACTCCATGAATACGGATTCTCCATTTGGAAACCATTTAAAACACCCAAACACAAGTTTAGTCAACTTAAAATAGGGCAAAACATTAGTTCAAACCATGTTTTCAATCGTCTACGAGAGCATGACAGTCAAAACATTTATTTGTTAAAATTGACATTTGAACGGTGGAAACTACTTACCTCAATTTGACATTTTTTCAATGTCTATCTATGTCTATCAGAGATTCAAATGGCGTTTCCGTGCAAAAGCAAAACCATAGGTGACGATTAGAGACAATGTAATCATAAACAGGTGTCAGAGTAAGGACAATCTTGAGTCCCACAACGTCCTTGTCATTCCTACCGTCACACATAACCGTAGTTGTGTGTTAGATAACACACTTACAAATAGTCTTGTAGGGAGAGCAAGTTTATGAAACACGAATATTTCATATGAGACAAAATATATGTATCAAATACTGATACTTCAAGATTCTTATCGATTCTCATATACATATCTAACAACATTTTTTTTATAAATAAAACAGATAAGCAACTTATCTAATATTTTCCAACTGAAACTAATCAATTTATTTAAAGTGCTCACTCCATTGTCCAAAACTATAAGAAAAATAAATAAATAAAAGGTCAAACCCTATAATCATCTAACCTTCGTCATCAAGTTCGAGTTCCTACAATGTCTTGTAAAATATAACCCTTATGAATATTTTCAACAATTTAACGAAAAAGTTTTCATTTATTTTCATACTTTCCTCTAAGCTTCCTCATCTTCTCTGATCAATGTTTTGTATCTTTTTTATTGCATTCTATTGATCATTATACTTTTATATCAACAATGTTTTTTTTTTGTATTATACTTAAGTGTCTGTATTGTATTTTGTACTAATGTCATTAACTTGACAATCTATGATTTTTTGTGGACTTAGTGAATTACATTTAATATCTTTGTATTAAATTTATCTATATCCTATATTTTTTTTGAGGAACAAAGTGCATCGTCAAAGTTTTTTAGAAACTGATGTATTGTCGTATTATATCATATCCGTATTTTGTATATGTGTTTCATAGGAACAAGTAATCTCCAAAAAAGATACCCAACCTTACCTCTTTTTGTACTTAGATGAATTAAGCACTCATAGTACTAACTTAGTTATCAAAGTGTGGTACACTTGATGCTACATTGGTGTAAAGATTTCTTATGTATGTTACTTTTAACAATATCAAACCAATCTTGAGAAAGTCTTCAAATCCAAGACAGACAAGATTTGAGTAAAATATAGTATTTATATTATCAATTACTAGTACACTCAAACGTCACTGCGAGTATAAAGAAAGGGAGAAGAAAAAGGAAGGGAAAGGAAAAGAAGACGGCCCAAGTGAAGAGGACACGACTCGACTTGATTCTCAAGCCTCGTGGAATAGATTGTATTTTATTCCCCCTTCCTATTATTATTATTATTATTATTATTATTATTATTATTATTATTATTATTATTATTGAGAAAGGATTGATTGTATCGTTTGTTAACGAAAAAAGAAAAAAAAAAAAAAAAGAAAGAAAGAAAAGAAAATCATTTTCCAAAGACGCAATTTTTACTTTCGTCAAGTTCATTATTATTATTATTATTATTATTATTATTATTTTGGGTTTAAATAGGTCGCTGTCTTCTCTACAAGCCGTCTATGGTCTGATACACATCCTCTGTTAGGCTTCTCATCCCATGATTATTGCAGATCAGGTCGCACCTACCTCCATTTCAACTCTTCTCACTTTCTTTCTCCTTTCTTCTCTTCTATTCTAGGGTTTATGCCCTCCAACTCCCATGTCTTCTGCCCTTACCACTGCTTCTTCCTCTTCCTCCCCTCTTTCCTCTAAACCCTGCTATAATTCCGACTGTAAGGAACTCAGGCCTGACCGCTCCAGAAAGGGATGGCGTCTTCGCACCGGCGACTTTGCCGAACTCTGTGATCGATGCGCGTAAGTCTTATCTTTCTACTTTTATTAATTGTTTCTTTCCTTTCCTTTCCTTTTATCCCCCCCCCCCCCCCCCCCCCCTCTTTCGGTTTGGTCTAGTTATGACTTATCTGGGCATGTTTGGAGTTTTCTTTGCTTGGTTTAGTGCAGTTTAAAGGGCGTGCCCTTTCTTTTGCCCCCTCCACTTTAATCGCCGTTTCTTGTGAGGATGTTTTGACATTGGTTCCATTCGTGGGTTTATCAAGTTTCGAGTTTTACGGGTTTAGGTTATGGGGATTGTTTTACAAAACTCAATGAATTATGGTTGTAGTTTCTAAATACGGTGAAACTGTATTTTCTGTTCTACACAGTTCACCGACGTGTGTTGTGGGGTAGAAGATTAGATACAATTTTCATTGCAAGATTTGAGAGTTAGTTGATTCCTGTTCTGATTAGAAGTTCTTCTGTTACTGAACCCGCAATTGTTCTTATGATATGCACAAAGTGACTGTCGTTTTTTTTCCTCTCCTGCTACGAAATTATTTCTTTCTAGGAAGTTGGAGCGGCACTGACTTATTAATATTGTTGGCAATTTCTTTCTTTTGAATATCCGTAGTATATGATATGATGCGTGCATGTGGATGGATTTAGCACATTTTGATTAAGAGTGCTGAAATATAGGAAGTATACAGATATCATACGATGGTTGGTTGTGATAGAGGATTTTTTCATTAAAAGGATTATGTCGATTGAAATTCGTCTATGTCTATGAGTGGTTACGTTTTCTTGTAACACTGTACACGAACTTCTCAATGGACTTCGAACATTTTTAAGAACTCTGTTCAAATTCAATTTTTTTTTTTAGTTCTGCTTACGAGGAAGGAAGATTCTGCGAGACTTTTCACTTGAATGCTTCTGGTTGGAGGTGCTGCGAATCCTGTGGGAAGGTGAGCTAAGTTAATTTCTATCACGTTATATGCTCTATCTTGCAAGTCTCCCAATCTTTACTTTTGGCTTATTTTATACATATTTACTAATGAAAAGTCTCTGTCTCCAGCGAGTTCATTGCGGGTGTATCGTTTCAGCTCATGCATTCACCTTATTGGATCCTGGGGGTATCGAGTGCATGACATGTGCACGGAAGAATGTAATCTTAGTAAGGATGCATCTCGCTACTGTTAATTCTTTCATTGATATTTCTTTTAATTGTTCACACTTTTTTTTTATCTGTTTGTTTGGTTGTGACTCATGAGTAAAATATTGCCATTTGAAGTTTCTTTAGTCAAAACTTACATAGACTATCCTTTTTACACATGGCAATTTTTTCATGAGAGATTCTGTCTCAATGCTGATGCAACAATTGCATCTCTCTTGGTAAGCAGTAAACATTGATCTCACAAGGAAATCAAATTGGAAATTACAAAGGCAATACTTTAATTTTGTTCTTCAAGTCTGGTCATAATAGTCACGTTTATCTAAATGAAAAATTGATGTGATATAAGTTGACAAAGATACCTTTTTCTCAAAGAGCCTGTAACCGATTCTGATACCTTTTCATAATCCTTACCATCTTTTTTTGTGGCTTGCTTTTTAGTGTTTATTTGTTAGGGTTTATCTTTTTACTGTTAAAAGTAATCCTCAGTTAGTTATTTTAGGCATTAGCTTTTGAAATTTATGTTAAACTCCGTTTTCTATCTTTGGTTCTCTCTCTAGTGTTAAGATACAGTTCATGCATGTGCAGCTTATGGAATTATATGTTAACATTAGTTTGGTTGAATTCCAACATGTTTAACGCTCTAAGTCAGCTTTCTCGTTTTTGGTTCAGCCACTAAATCCAGCCTGGCCACCGTCTTTGCTTTTCCATTCAGCTTTGCCCGACAGACTAAAAGACCTATCTGTTAAAAATTGGAGTCAGTTGGCTGGATCAGGTCCTGTACCATGGCGCCAAGCTCCCAGTATGTTCAATTCTTCTCTCCCTTCTGGTGAATTGCATCACCGAGCACCTTATGAAGTTGACATATCAGCTGCACTTAACAAACTCAATACTAGCGAAAGGTTGCCTGTATCTTTAGAAAAGAGAAAAAACGAAGACTTCTCTGAAAGATTCTTGAATGGGAGCCTGAAGCAATGTGGGCAGGATTTATGTGAAAATGGGACTGCAGGTGTGCATTTTTTCTTTTCTATATTTTATGTTTTGAAGACGAGTAGATTACTCGTATAATGTTGATATGTAGTCACAATTCATTTTGGTGAGAGCAGTGTTTTAGTTATTATGAGTGCCAAGTGTTGGCTTAACCTGACTAGTGATATTGTGTAGGAGGCATTAAATGTGAGGACAAACCAAGCTCATGTTCTAATATGCCGCAACAGTCTAGCTTTGTGAAGGAGGATTCATCTACTACGCAATATGGTTTGAATATACCTTATGCACCTCCAAATGAACCAAGTGCTCGGGGTAGGATTTCTGGAACTCATTTGAGACCAACCCCACTATCTTCTCTGCCAAAGCAGATCCATTCCAATTTGCAAAATGGTGCTGACTCGTCTAACGAAACACAGTTGCGCAATGGAAGGCCTAGAGGAGAATCACGTGGAAAGAATTATTTGCTTCCGCGATACTGGCCTAGATTTACTGACCAAGAGCTACAACAAATATCTGTTGAGTATCCTCAATCTTGGATAAGTTTAAAATACAAAATAAAATTGTTTGTATTTGTTGAAGGCTGGTAACTCTGATTACTTGGGTTCTTACTCCTTTAAAGCATTTCAGTTAAATTCTAGCTGAAATATTCAAGGATCTTCAAGTTCCTTTACATAATTTTGTTAAAGTTTTAGAAGTTTCAGCTAATAGCCTTGACAATATTCAAGCTCAAATTCTGTAATTACTCCATTGTTTGAGAAAATGTTGAGTGCTAGTGATGCTGGGCGGATTGGGCGTTTGGTGCTTCCTAAAAAATGTGCAGAGGTAAGTAGTCAATTTCTAGTGTCTATTGGGGTTTTTTCTTTGGAAGTTTTGAAGTAGCCATTGTTTTTCAATGCTTGAAGGAGCCCTGATACATTGTTTTGGACAAAGTTGTTAAAAACCTAATCTCTATTTTGCTGTATTCATGTTGATATCTTTTCACTCCTTTTTGGAGTTTGTATCTTTTGAATATTTATTCCTTTTCATCGTGTCAGTGATAAGCTGTTTCTTGTTTTTCAAAAAATACTATTTGTTAGTTCAATGCTACTGTCTAATTTTGGTTGCAAGTTAATTGTGCAGACATCATGGGCTGAAAATTTTAGTGGTTTCAATCTTTCTAGCATAGTAGCTGTAGCTCTAGTGTCGTACCTTATACTTATTTGATACTTGAGATGGGTTCTTAAAGGAAAATACACAAACTTAGTGAAATGCTTGCTGCTTTTGATCGTTATGCTTTCTTTTCCTCGTTATTTTGCTTCATCTATGGATAGACTTTACGTGTTTGTTCTGTCATCAATCAGTTGGTTATAAACTTTCATCATGCAGGCGTATTTTCCATCAATTTCCCAGCCCGAGGGATTACCTCTAAAAGTACAGGATGCAAAAGGAAAGGAATGGATATTTCAGTTCCGTTTCTGGCCTAACAACAATAGCAGGATGTATGTTCTTGAGGGGGTTACTCCTTGCATACAGTCCATGCAACTGCAAGCAGGTGACACAGGTAAGCATACAACAAGAAGAAAATATGTAACTCTCATCAGTAATCGCACACCACAGTCTGTTTCCTTGTAATTTCTACGTTCATTTGTTTTTTTAGTCTCACTTTCTCAAACTTAGAATACCAAAATATATATTCAACAACTCTCTTTTATAGTTAAAATTTTGGTGAAGATTTTAAGAATGATTAAAAAAGGAATGTTACAAAATATTTTAATTGTTGATAACGAGGTTATTTTAAATATGTAAAACTCACAACAAAATTGCTGCTTGGTAGTTTTAGTTTGTTTGTTTGTTTTGTTTTGTTTTGTTTTTTTTAAGGGTCTTCCTGTATTTATGTTCTATCAGGAATTTTCAGGCTTCTAGTGATTTCAAATGTGCTTTTAGAATCCTATCAGAATTATACAAAAAGGTTCTCAAACTGGTAATCTGTAAAACAAATTGCTAAATAGTTTGTCAAACAATCACTAATTGATTCATGATTCGTTACTCATTTTCTTGAATGCTGAAACTTATATTAGTTTATATAAATATTAACTATCAATGGTGACCACCTACCTAAGAATTAATTTCATATGAGTTTCCTTGACACCCAAATGTTCACCCTGTTGTTGGGTCATGCGGGTTGTTCTGTGAGATTAGTTGATGTGCGCGTAAGTTGGTCTGAACACTCACGGATACAAAAAAAATATATTAACTATCTTTTTTTTATCAAACCATAAAGTTTATTTTATATGATATATTGTGGATGGTCTCACTTATGTTATGGGACTGAAATCTCCTTTCACGTTATCAGTGACATTTAGTCGATTAGAGCCAGAAGGGAAGCTGGTAATGGGTTTCAGAAAGGCCTCAGCAACAGCTGATCAGGTTATCCATTTTCAAGATAGCTTATGGCTTTTGTGTATGTTGAAAATTTTGAGTGAGATCCAGCATCTTAATGCCATTAGGATATGAAAGTTAAATGCATTGTTTTGTATGCAAAACATTCCATGGATTCATTATGTGTAAAGATCTTTCATTGTTCACTTCTTTTGGAATATCAATTTGTCTTAAAACATCTAAGTCACTATAATTTTGCACCTGAGACTGGAAACAGAGCATTCTAATTGATTTTGTAAGTTTTAGATTGTTGAAAATGTTGACATTAGTGCTTACTGGAAAAAAAGTTGCATATATTTATACAACTAAACGAGAATATGAATGCCTGTCTGCAAGTGTTCGCATGTAACATCACTTACCGAGTAAGTAAATGTCATGGCAGGTTTAGGGCAGGTTTTTTGTGATATAAATTTATACTTATTGAGTGGTTACGTTTTCCAGATTATGCGTAAGTTTAAGCACGAGTTTCAGTTTTTCTTTACCATCAAAACAGATTTTATCTAAAATTGCTTGTGATTTAACTTTATATTTTCTTTGGCAGGAAAATGAAACAAACAAGACCAAGAATGGAGCTCCTGTACATGGAGATGTCAGTAATATAAAAGTTAAAGTCAGTAAAGTTTCATTTGCTATCCATTACTTTAAACAATAAATATTGGATCACCTTTCTTTTCATGAATCAACCAGGCTGAACTGGCTGATCCTAATTCGTGGACAAAAGTTGATAAGTCTGGCTACATAGCGAAAGAGGTCTTGGGAGCCAAACCTTCAATTTCTAGAAAGAGGAAAAACAGCACCCTAGGTTCTAAGAGTAAGCGTCTTAGAATTGACAATGAGGACATGATTGAGTTGAAGATAACTTGGGAAGAAGCTCAAGGATTACTTCGGCCTCCTCCAAACCAAGTTCCGAACATTTTGGTCATTGAAGGTTTTGAATTTGAGGAATATGAGGTATAACTCAATACAGCTATGTATTTATGATTCGATATATCACCTTATTAGCATTTCAATTCTTTGTGAACTGAAAATCAACATATCCTTGACTCAAAGAAGAAGAAAAGGAAAAAGAAAATTAATATATCCTTCTTTTGGTGCTCATCACGGAATAAAATACTTTGGCCATGATGCTTTGAATAGTGCAACTGGTATATGACCCTTATACTTTGCTTATGTCGACAGTCATTTGACTAATGGAAGTGAAATATTGCAGCCAAATACCATTTGCTAAATGTTGGAGCTACCCTTATCTTTGGGCAAAATGTTGACTCGCAACTTTAATGCTAGGAGTTACCCTTATGATATCGTGCATGGTAACTAATTGGAAATCTGTTAAGAACCAAGGTAGTATAGGATGTCTTTGTCCAACATTGGTTGGAATGGGATGACTAGTATGGTACTTAAGTGGCTTGACTCTCCTACCCCAATACGTGGCTTTTGGTGTGCAGTTCTTTAAAGTGCTTAAGTACCTAACAAAATCTTTTTCGTCACCTTTTGGTTTTGTGGGTTAAGTCATTCTCATTCTTTTGTTTTGACTTCTTTCTTCAATATATAGTTACATTTCCAAAGTTAAAAAAAAAAAAAAGAATGCAGCTAGAGGCTAAATTCACATTCTAATTCAAGTGTTCTAAACTCAAGTTTGAAATGCTCCTCACTGCTTTTGGATCCAGAAAATGTTTTAATTTATGTCATGATTAGAATGATCGTGACAATCATTTTGGAGGGTGTCCCTTCTCTTTGATCCAATGTTTGCCTGAGATTTGCCATGATTTGGTTGCCGTCATTAGGGGTGATTATTGTTTTGGTTTTGTCGGTTTTGGAGTCTACCAAATCAATTGATTTTTATTGATTTAAACCGATCACCGTTAAATAACAAAACTAATGGATTGAATTTTATTTGGTTCGGTTTATTTTTGTTTTTTGGCATTACGTTTTTCTTGCGAACTTTTATTTTTATTTCAACTTTTGTTTTGAATGTCAGCCTTATGTTTTGGAGTTGAAGTAATTAGTGTTGTTTATATGATGTCTATTTTATGCTGCATGTACTTTAGGGTGACGGTAACATCAATATTCTGGCTTATGTTATTACAGGAGGCACCTGTACTTGGGAAGCCAACGATTATACCACCTGATAATACAGGGTAATTGACCTCTCTTTTCTGGTGGGTTGATGACTTTCGTGTAGCTTTTCTGCATTGTCATGATGTTCATTTTTTCTGTTGTGTGCTTTGCCTACTAATGGGCAGGACTGGCTGATTTTTCATTTTGTTACTGAAACTTCTGTCTGTTATCTGAAACGTTTAATCTTGTGTGTGTGTTGCTATTTTTCCCCCCTTTTTTCATTTTCCTTCATATTTGAAAATAGCACGTGTCTTATAGCTTTTTGTTTTCGTCCCACGGTTATGACATGTTACTATACATAGCATTGGCAAGTCTTTAGTAAAATATATATTATCCTTGCGCATTTCAAATACTTTGATTCATTTTCAGTGAAAGGATTCAATGGACGCAATGTGAAGACTGTTTGAAGTGGCGAAAATTGCCGGCCAGTGCTCTTCTTCCCTCAAAATGGACTTGTTCTGACAACTCATGGGACCCTGAAAGGTAGCAAGGATGCATTATTCTCTATTGATTTCTCTAGTGTTATTTATTTATTTTTATCACAAGGAGATCTAAGACAGTAAGCACAAAGTAGTATTGTTCTTTTCATCTCAGTGCAGCCATATAGTGTATAGTGAGGAGCTTTCTCCCATTTTCTGCTATATGTTTATTTGTTGTTTGGGCTTGTCATTTTATCATGGTGCTGGTACCAGAGGTTAATTATTTAATCCTCTTTGGTCAATGAAATGGGATTTGATATGCCGAGGTAATGCTTTCCGACACGTGTTGTTGGAATTCATGGTCTGTTCAAGGCACTTTCTTGGAGGAAAGGATTAAAATGTACTGTGGGAGTTTTTGGGAGGAATTATCTTGGTGCTTCTGTGTAGTCAGTGTGGCCTCTGGATATCACTAATATAATTCTCTTTGCCTCTAGATCTTTTTGCTCAGCAGCTCAAGAGTTGTCAACAGAGCAGCTAGAAGAACTACTATCCCCGGGTAATTCAGGTGTGAATTGTTTGAAACAAAAACTATCACATCTTTGATCGTATCTTCATGCATAATTAATCTCGACTGATAATAATATTTGGTTTCTTATCCAATGTTCCTACCCTAATCTGTTTGATATTTATAGTTGCTCCTGTCAAGAAAATGAAGGCTGCCAAACTAGAACCAGATAATGTTGAAGCTCTGGAAGGACTTGACACACTTGCAAATTTAGCCATCTTAGGAGAGGGTGAGGCAAGCCAGACACCTGGCCAAGCAACCACAAAGCACCCTCGCCATAGACCTGGATGCTCATGCATAGTATGCATTCAGCCACCAAGCGGGAAGGGACCAAAACATAAGCAGACATGCACTTGTAATGTGTGCCTGACGGTGAAGCGTCGGTTTCGAACATTAATGCTTCGACGAGAAAAAAAGCAATTTGAAAAGGAAGCAGAAACCACACGCCAAAGGCATCAATTTCAGGATGAAATGTTCCTGGATAGATCAATGGATGATGAATCTCTTACTTGCAGTAATACAAGTACAAGTAAGCTGATCGAGGAAGGAAAAATGAATGATGGCTCTGATGAGGATCCTAATAGAAACAAGCCATCCACTTCACCTTTTAAAGGCCAGATCGATTTGAACATGCAGCCCGAGCGGGAGGAAGAGCTGTCACCAGGTTCTGATTGTGGAAGCATGATGAAAATGCTTCAAGATACTGGGGACAGGTTTCTTGAGCAGCAGAGGTCGAACTCTGGTGGTACTCGAAGTTCATCAAGCGATCCGTTAGAACCTGGAGGGGAACGCGAGCACAAAGGTGAGAGTAGTAGCAATGTCATTGATCTCAGTAGCAACAATTTAGATGCTGACAAGGACCATCCTGCAACCTTGTCCTTGAATCCATCGGCATCCATGTCAGCCACAGGTTGAATTAAAACATTCTACTTAGATGCGGGCACTTCATATATACATTGCATTGGTGGGTCAGTTTTTGTTGTACATTCATCCACGCTGGCCTTCATCAAGTTGCAAATCTGTACATAGAGAGGGTTTAGAAATGTTAATCAGGATTGAGAAATCTGTACCTTCAGACACAACACCCTTAGTTTTAGATGACAGCGGAATGTTGAGCAGATAACTAATGAAATCTCTTATTTAATCAACAATTTGAAATTAGGAAACCGTTGAATGAATATTTCATGCACAATTATTAACAGGTGAAGTTGATTTCGAACTGGTTTTCAAGTTTGGCTCTAATCCCATTTCAATCCCTACTAGTCCACCTGCCCCCTCTCCCCCCCGTTTGTTTCTTTTTTTCAACCTTTTCAATAAACCAAATAAACGAACATTTTTGTTTGTGCTTAAGTTGAGTTCATTGCAATTTAGTAGCTTGGTCTGTAGTTTGAAGCTTAATCATTTTTGTTTGTAGTTTCAATTATTATTATTTTTTTAAATTTCAAAATTTTGTTTTGACGCAACACATTTGGTTGTATATTTTAAGCTATTTAAATTGAACAAATGGGGTAGTATACTGGTGAGGATTTTCGATTGTCACACCGACGAGTCATATGTTGAAACTTGATTTATTTATTTATTTATTTGTCATTATTTAACGCTTAAGTTAATTATATTGATATAACCAGAAAAAAAAATTGTTATAAAAACTGATACTAAAGACGAACAGCAATATTTCATCTTCAAAAGTAAGAAATAGAGGCAGAATAGATGTTTATAATCATAGGACGTTTATAAAAAATTTATAGTATCTATTTGAATCTTGTATTTTCTTTAATTTAATGAAATTGATCTTTTAAATTGATTTAACATTGACAAATTTAGAGGTAAAATTACTTTTAATTTAATGAAATGTATCTTTCCATAATAAGATGAAAATTAAAAAATGAGAGCAGCCCTAACTCAATAGAGCTACGTTTTCTCTTTCTATTCATATCTTGTTAAAAGAATAAATTTACAAATTATAGAACTCAAGGTAAATTGAAGGATAGTAAAAGAGAAAAAGGTTAAAAGAGAGCAAAGTGTTAAAAACTAGCTAATTTTAAGGGAAATTATTTTGCAAATATTTTGGTTTATTTTATATATTTGAAAACCACTCTAGTTTTAATTTAATTCATTAAACCAAGCAACAACCACATTGAAACTATAGTAAAAAAAAAAAAAAAAACTATTTTGACATCGAACAAATTAAACCTAATTAGATGAGTTATTAAGAATTTGATAGGTTTTGTTATATTTTTATTTTTTAAAAAATTTTCAGGAGTCGAAGGCATCCCCGGTGAGAAAATGAAGAGGACTGATTCTGTAGCTCATAGCTGATGTTGTGAGTATATTTTGTGGTTTCTTGATAGGTTTTGCTTTCCGAACGTAAAAACTTTGGAAGATGTTCATCATAAAAAGTTATTAATGTATATTAGTAGTGAGTGTATGGGTCACAAAGTGAGCATTGCTTGATTCAAATTCCTCACCCTATTGTACTTGTGATTAATTTAAATTGAAGTATAGAGATGTTACAATTGCATTATTAAATTTTTAATTTAATCAATAACCCTATGGAATAGGAAAATTGTTGTAATTATATTCCTAAAGATGGTTAAACAAATGAAAGTATAAATGTAAAGAATATAGCTAAAGCACTTTTACCAAAAAGACGGGAAACTAATCAATAAGTAATATTCACATGAAACAATGATTAAAAAAAACAATTAAAAACATGCCTTCACGACTTTTTGGTACCAACTTTTGATGCTCAACATTTTGTTCAATCTTCTACCCTCCTAAAGCATTTCAGCTTCTGACTATCTTCTACAGCATTTGTAAGAGTTCCTGTACAATTTCGGAGATTGGGGGCCGAAATTCGGGCTCTCTCTGCCAAAAGGTTGGCCGAAGATGTTAGTAAAGAGAAGTAAATATCCATGGTAACTTGGTATGAAGCAAAAGTTGTGGAGAATGTTACCATTATGCAAGAGGAAATAATATCAGCAAAGCGCGATAACGATTTAACAGGATACATGCCATTAAGTGATGGATCGACCATTCTTGATAATGCATCGATATCATGGAGCCTTGGAATAGCCCATCGAACAAGAAATTGTTCTCCTCGAGGTAGTGATCTAGAGTTTCACAATCGAGTAAGAACATGAATATTGTAACTTGGGAAAACAAAACTAAAAGTCGCAAAGAGTGAATAATGGATATCATTGATTTAGGATTTGCATACCGGTCACAAGACTTTCGACCAGTCAGAAGCTCTAGCATTACGACTCCAAAGCTATAAAGATCACTTTGGTAGGTGTAAGTTCCTAACTCGAATTCAGGAGCACTATAACCCTGAGCTGGGAGGAATCGTGCAGATGACTAAGGATAAAATTTGTGTTAGCAACAATGTATTTCTCGCAATTTCTACATTTAATAGGTTCTCATATGCTAATTGATTCTAGGATCTAGATAAAGTACCTGAGTACCGAGCAGCCGAGCTAAGCCAGAGTCAGAGACTCGTGGTTTTAGCTCGTTGTCCAAGAGAATGTTGGCGGACTTAAAATTTTGGTGCATGATAGGCGGTTGACAGGCTTCATGCAGATACCTGTCTCACAAGAGAATGAAAGAACTTAATACCTTAAATACTATACCAGTTCATTGAAATCTGTCCTGTAAACTCAATCATTTGTTCACTTACTCAAGGGCACGTGCCGCTCCAAGTGCAATCCTCACACGTACATTCCATGAAAGCTTTTGATGCATCTCCTTGTCGACATGGAGTGCGTCATAGAGTGTCCCATTTTTGCAATACTCATAAATGAGTAGATATTGTCCATGCTCAGCACAATATCCCACAAGCTCCACTATGTTATCGTGCCGAATTTGACATATAATAGACACAAGATTGTGAAAATCATTATCATGCCAATGAGTTGAAGAGGATCCATCCAGTTTCTTCACAGCCAGAAGCTGAAGAAAAAATTTTGACTTCATCATAAGGAAAGTAGAAGTATTAGGAATTTAGGTACTTATTTAAGAGTGATTAAATTATCTTACCCTTCCACTTGGAAGTTCAGCACTATAGACACTACCAAGCATGCCTCTCCCAAGAAGATTATCTTCAGAGAAACTATTAGTGTACTGCTGAAGTGACGCGATTGTGAAAACTTTTAAAGAACTTGTTTTCAGTTTTCTGGGTACTTTACTGGGCACTTCAGCCGCCACAATTGGTTTTGCAATCTCCTGAGATGAAAGGAGTGGAAAAGGAGGGGGTGGAGGTGGTGGAGGGAAGTCATCTATGCTTATGCTCGAACTCTCTGTATGGTCTCTACGGAAACTCATATCAGAGGCATCTTTTCTTTTCCCATTTGTGTCCTGTCTATCATGTAGCCTTGGGGTTGTAAAATCCATTATTCTATCCTTCATTCTGTCTCTATCAAGCGGCTTAAGAGTGGTCTCCGTTGGACCTTCACAAAAAAAAAAAAAAAAAGCCTATGAAGTCAGGTTTCACGTAATATTACACATGAAGAAAGTCAATATTGCATAGATTTGACAAGTGAGAAATTAAAAGAAGACAGAGAGATGGGGTGGTTTGTACCTTTCTCCATGTCTACACCTTCAACCGAGGGCTTCATGGGTTTAGGCTTATATTTAGAAGCCATATCAGCGTTGTCACGAACAATCTTGTTGTCTTTTCGATGCTTGCTTCTTTTCATGCATATTGACACAAGAAGACAGAATCCTAATGCCACCAATATTACTGTGCCAATAATAACAATCCAAATGATCCGCTTAGCAGAGAAAAAACTCCTTGCTCCATCTGATTCAGGAGTCCCCGGCCACAATGGCTGACCTGCACCTGCCTGTCTGGTTGGTTGTCCCGCAGTAACTGGCGCAACAGCAAATGGTGAAGGGGCTAAAGCAGGTGCAGACGGAATTATCGTAGTATTGAAAGGGTTCCCATCTTTTCTGCATATATAACAACACAGTTCATAGGATATAATATTTCCTTCTAAAAACGGTTAAACCAAGTTAACTAGGAAAGAAGAGGAAAACAAGATATGTGAAGTCATGAAAATGTATAAGGGAAATAATGTCAGTTAGGAACTTCGCTCCACAAAGTCTCAGGCAAAAAAAAAAAAAAAAAAAAAAAAAAAAAACCATCCCTGCATGCATAATAATCATATTTTCAGAATAAAGTGCTTAAATTCAACCTGAAATTTGGAATGCCCAACAACTTTGCAGGTATAGGTCCAGAAAATAGGTTGTTCTCTATATTCCTGCATACCAGTGAGTAAATTTTCAATTGTAGGACAACACACAGCAACTCCCATCCACTTCAGCATTAAGATACAATCCTTTATTGAATGTGATGAACAAAAAACAAGAATGAAGTTTTTTTTTTTTTCAAATCATAAATGAAGTAAGAATAGTACAAGTCCGACAATGGAAGATCCTGTAGAGCGTCAAGCATCCCAGAAAGTTGATTGTTCTGCAAGTGTCTGAAGACCGAAAATTAAATATGCATATAACCCACTGGTAAATGTGAAACATGGAGAATTGAAAGTTCTTACAAATATTAACTCACAATGTAGTAAGGGATAACAAATTAGCCACCGAAGGAGGCAGCTGACCACTCAAGTTGTTGCTTGACAAGTCCCTAAATAATAGAAGATGATCAGACTCTAATTTCAGAGAGGCTAACTGAGTTAAATGAAGACACTCACAAGTTATTCAAACCATTAAGCAGCTGGAAGACATCAGGTATTGCCCCGGTAAGAAGGTTAGTATTTAGTGACCTGAGGGGCAATAAAGGCAAGCATCATATTGAGAAAATTGGATAGAAGATGGCCTAAAAACTGGCACCAAAATAATAAGAAAAATCGCTCGTCAATAAACTTACAGGTCCATTAGTTGTGTTAGCGAGGCCAGTGCAGGGGGAATGGTTCCAGTGAATTGATTAGCTGATAAAGAACTAAACAATGAAAAAGGCAAATGTTAAATACACCAGAAAAGGACCATTAAAAAGAATGCAAACAGTATTAGTTAGCAATGACTAGCTGGTAAAGTGTTTCAAACTGAAGAAATTGAGAGGTAACATACAGACTTCTCAGTGTAGGGGGCAGTGTAGATGGAATATTCCCTCCAATATGATTGTTGCTAAGATCCCTACTCCATAAAACAGTAGAAAAAACTTCAAAAGTCTATACGTGTACTTATGCAATTAGTATAATGGATAGGGACCCATCATTAAGATTCACATTCACAATGAAGTTGAAACCTACATTGATATTATTGACGCGAATTGGTCCAAGCTAGTGCCTAGCTCTCCTCCTAAATTCAATCCACTGAGTTGTCTGAGACAAAAGCAATGATTGTTGCATTATTAACAGAAAGGAAACTGAAGTTGGCAAAAAAATGATGAATTGAATTCACATACAGAGCTGTTATATTTGAGAATACACATTCAACCCCTTGCCACTTCTCCCCACATGGATCACCTCCCACAAGAATCCATCCTCGCAAAGGAGGGTAGCCAAGAGAAATAAATAGTGCATTGATTGCAGCAACTAAAAATAAGAAAAAGAAGAAAATCAGTAATAAGTAAGAAAATGACAGTAACAAGAACAAGAAGCAAGAAGCAAAAGGCTAAGGGAGAGGAGGTTTTGCACAGTAGGAGCTATTTACAATCATTTTCCATCTGGGGTTTTTTCAATCTTTTCAGATAAGCAAACAGAGACGAAAAATCTCAACCAGTGTCCAGATAAAGTAAAAAGAAAACAAAAATTAAAATAAAACACTTTAGGTATCTGCCTTACCATCGCGAAGGTCAGTATCTCCAAAGCAAAAGGGGTTAATGAAAACCAAGAGCAGCCCAATTAGGATCTTCATGAACAAATTCCAATTTGCACAACCCATTAGCCAAACACAGCTCTACTCAAAATCCCACTTGAATTTTGTCGTTTCCTTTATCTGAGGTAAACAATCAGCCAAATCTAAGCTTCCCCTCTTTCAAGAACACCATAAGTATAATTAACACTTCACCATCAAACAACGCCAAGAACTCCAAAGCATCTAAGAGAAAGAAAAAAACCCAAACCCCACGGTGGAGAAAATAAGGTAACGAAGCACAAAAATCAACAAAAGGCAAAGATGGGTCAGCCTCCTTAGCCAAACATATGGATTAACTTTCACCCCAGAGACGAAAAAGATAGAAGGGAATAATGAAAAGAAGCAAACAAATACGAAATAAATGAAAATGCAAGTATAGAGAAGTGGAGGAGGAAGTAATGGAAAAGCCTTTTTCTCCTTTTTTTTTTTTTTTTCTTTTATAAAAAATAAAAATTAGGAATTGTATGAAGGCACCCTGTTCCAGCAGAGAAGAAACCCAAAAAGGCAGAGAGAGATGCAGAGAAGAAAGAAAGCAAATGTTTTTTAAAAAAAGAGAAGTGGGATATAATCCCCTTTTCGTTTAAAAAGGAACAAAATACGATTCTTTATGCATGTGGAAATTTGACACTTTGGAACTTTGAAAATATAAAATTGGGGTAAAAATTTTATATATTTAATTTTAATTTCAATTATATCCAAACGGTCGAAATTAGAACATAGAAAGACACTAATTGAGGACACTGCCACACCGGCTGGTGGGGACCACACCTGACGCTCTATCTCATTCTCATCCCTTCTTCCTTAAGTTTTTGTCTTTCCAACGACCGTAATCGCGCGGGACTATATCTACTATACACTTCACTAATCTATATTATTAATAAATAATCCCCTTTTTAAGTGGGATTTTACATTTTCTTAAATCATGGTATTAAACATTTCTGCCACCAACAAAATTAGCCATGGATTCTTTTTAAGCCTTTACTATAAAATCACGATTAAAATATCATTTTGATTTGACCACATTTTCAAATATAGACAAATTAATTAAATTATAATAAAATCTTAAATTCACGTTGTATTCATAAACTTCTATCATTTTTTATCAATAAAGAGTAGAATCTTAAATTTTGATATGTTTTGTAAATATTTTTTAATAGTTTTGTCATTTACAATAATGTTGTACTTTGGATCTTACTTAATTTTAATCTATGTACTTTTAAATATTTATAATTTCAATAAATAAAGTTTAATCACATTTTGTTTTTTAAAAAATACACTGTATTTTCATCGTAAATTTTGAAATATATTCACACATTGTTTAATCTTTTATTAAGATTTATTAAAAATATATAGACTAAAATTGAATAGTATGTTAATCTAAAATTATATGCTATATTGATTCCAATATTTTATTTTTATTTAATTTGAGTTCTTGGATTTACCAAATAAAAAAACAACAATCACAATCTTTCCTCCTAAAAAATTAAAAGAAAAAAAGAATAATAATAAATCAAAACTGTTAATAGAAAGGAGAAATACCTTCAAAACGGTGGGCCCGCGTCAAATTTTAAAGAATAAACCACATGGCTGCATCTCAACGGAGAATGTTGCGAATATTTAACCTAATAATAATATTAATAACTTTATTATCTATTGTTTTTTTTTAAATTATACAAATACTCTAATCTTGAAATTTGGAAATTTTTTTAAAAGGAAATCTTAATTTTGTTTAGAGCATCTCAAAAGATTTTAATTAAATTTTAAATTATCAATTGTGTTTGTTAATTTATTTTGCCAAATTATTTAATTACTCTTGTAATTTTTTAGTATGATAAGAAAAAAAAAAGAGAAATACATAATTAAACTTGTGAATGTGTGAGTCGATATATATAGTAATCTTGAAGCCACAGAGAAATCCTGTGTTGGCAATCATCGTTATTTGGCTGACTGTTTAACATTTCAATTAAGAAATTGATTATATTTACTCCAGGTCTTAAACCAATTAAGCACACACACAATTACCTTAATTTGCTCTTCATTATATTCTTTGTGTTCTGTCATAAATGATGTCTCAACCACTGTGTGATTATTTGGCTTTTGATTATACAAATTTTAAATTATTATATGGTTGGTTTTAACTTAGAGAACACACTATTTATAAATTAAAATGATCTCTAGTTGTTGGGGCTTTTTTTATTATTATTATTGTTAATTTAATTTAGTGTACTTGTTAAAAATACACTACCAATTAGCAAATCTCATCATATCAGATTACTTCTTTTAATACTTTTCAATTTCTTGTTATCTTAACATCTTTAATTTATTATCTATTTTGATTAAGTTTTATATGAATTTAAGATTCATGCAAGTGATATTTTTAATTCCTTTTTCATTTTTTTTTTTAAAATAACTTTTATAATATGGCATATATATATATATATATATATATATATATATATATAGATATAGTTATAGTGTGTGTGTCACGTTAAAGACATAATTTGCATTCAATAATTATGAAATTAGGTGTTGAAGATTCAGAACTAAATAACTTTACAAGTGATGAATATAAATCAAATAACTTGCAGAATCAACAACAAACAGCAAAATAAAAATAAATAAATAATTAATCTAATAGATTGCTTGTATGTTCACCTAGACAAAATATTCACATGATAATTATTAATACATCATAATTCAATGTTGAAATGTTAGATTGCCATAGAAAGTTTGTCAATCATAACATAGTTTCAATTGGTTAAAGATCGTCTAGTTTCACTTGACCATAGGTTATACTTTTAATCAAAAAATAATTGTAACGGATATTTTATGCTCTTTAAGTTTTTTTTTTTAAATTTGTCCCTTCCTTCTCCCCTTCTGAGATTGCAAATTGTATATAGATTTCTCAAGAATGGAGGGAGTCTTGGTTTGGATTTTGATTAATAATTCTAGATTTTTAATAACCATTCATTGTGTTTTTAGTATTAGATTTTAGTTCATTCAAATTCCTTATAGAAAATTATAGTAAGTGACAAAATTACTGAAAATATTTAGGAATATAACAAAATATCAGATTCTATAAATGATAGACATTGATACACATAATTTTATTAATGTCTATCGATGTAAATAATTGATAGAACCTAATTTTGTTATATTTTGATTTGTTTTGTTTTTTATTCAGTGTTACTATTAAATAATCAACTATATTGATTTTCATTAGATTACTTATTTTGATTGGCTAAGCCAATCTATTCATACATCCTTCTCGTTGAGATTACTTCTTGGAAAATCAAACATAAAATTACTTCTGAATATTCTCAACCAGCTATAAAACGTTGTTTTATATTTATTTATTACTTATGCAATAATATCATAATACTGAGAAATTAGGGAGTTTTTACATGTCTATAAATTTAAATCTTGATATCGCATAATTGTTTTAATTTAAAGTCTCCATTATATTTTATGGGAGAAATTACTTATTTTTATTATGACACGAACTTAAAATAAGTCATAAGCTAAGAGCTAAGATATGGGATGTTATTATGTAACCAATCTCTGCTTTACACGTAGCCCTTACCATTGGATCTCTTTAATTATCTCTTCATTCATTTTCCAATGAATTCATTCTTTGAAAGGTATATACGACGAAAAATACTTGAGTGCATCCCGAATGCACCCATTTAAGTGTTTTCTCATATCTCTACCGCACAAAAATATGATTAAAAACTATTTTTTTTAAAAGTAACTTTTAATTTTATATTTGTGTAGTGAATAGATGGAGAGTATGTAGATAGATGTAACCTAGGATGCACCTAATCATTGCCTATATATGATTGTACTTCTCCCTTAGCATTTATGAGGAAAGCAGTATATTGATTAATTGAGTGAAAGGATAATTTCAAGAATTTCTCCTCTTCTTTTTACTTCCGCTTCAAATACTGAGTGTTAGGGCAGACAATTTTTTATTTATTTTTTTAATAATTCTACTTTAGTAAAAAATAAAACACCACCAAAATCCTATAATCACATCATTTGTTTCAATACTTTTCAATTTCTTGAAATCTTACCACTAAATCATGTAACCCTAAACCCAATTACATGATAATTGCACTTTTGGGGAAAAAGATTATGGAAAAGAGGTTGTTAAAAGAAAACAATGGAAAGTAGTCGATCTTCTTTGAATAATCTCACTGTTCATGCAGTAAAGTTTGGTCTAACTCAAATAACTCTTTTTGAAAAAATGAGCTCAACCCGACCATGTACCATTTGAGTTAAGTTGATTCAAATTTATTAATTTAAATTTTGTTCTAAAAAATTGTGAAATTTTGATACATAAAAAATTGATTCAATCGTTTTCAATTTATGTAATAATATATTTTTTCGGTATGGAGACTTAAAAACTATTTTCAAGAGTAACCCTAAACTCTATTTTAAGGAAAACAATAAAATTAAATCAAACTAAAATAATATATATATATTAATAACAAGTTCGAATTGGTTTTGGTTGATTCATGAATTCACCTAAAACAACACAAACCAATTCAAACTGGTTATTAATTTTAATATGTATATGTTTTAGGTGAATCCATGAATCAATTCAACTCATATAATTTTCATTTATTTGAACCCAATGCAAATCAAACAGGTTGGATTGATCGGAACACCCTATATGGCCAAAAAGACAATACTCCCTATCACAACAATCACCTCATTCCAAGTTAAATGTAAGAGGCCGTTTGGTGCAAAGGTTTGAAACGAATCTTACGTTGTGATTCATGGTTCATCGCATTCTATTTTATGGGTTTGTTTGTTAATGATATATTTTGAAACATATTTTCAAATACGTTACATTTGTCTTGATTTTATACTCAGAATTGGACAAAGTGTTTGTTCCCGAACAACGGAAGTGGAAACACACCAAGCAAGTCGTTATTTTCATGTTTTTAAAAAACCAATTGTTTTATACTGCTTTGTTATCTTTCTATAAGAAAAAAGGCATCTGTCTATTTTTCTTTTGAATAAAAGACATGATTTTATTTCAATTGTGGTTACTGAGTCGCTAATGTTTCAAACGTCCCCAACTTATTAAAAGACAATCAAATCCGGCCTTCAAAGAAAAAACAAGTAAATATTAAAATTGTTTCAAAGTGGGGCTATTGGTTCATGCAGCGATTTCAGAGTGTCGGTCACCAAATAGTGGGCCGACACAGTTTTGGGCCCAAGGCCCAACGAGAGTCGGTTTGCTGAATCCCAACTGAACAAGCGTCTCAATTGGTAATGTGTTTGAGTAGAGGCTCATGTTGTGAACTGCAAAAGAACCCACCATAAACATTGGCAATTAAGAAAGAAGGCAATAATGTGATTGGTCTGTGAAAGTCGCAAAATGACCGAAGATGAAGGTTTAGAGTTATATAATTATTGGTTGTTGTTTGATCAACGTTGTGATAATTAATGTATAAGTGTGTTGTCTTGTGGTACCCCGACCCATCCACTGCCTTTACACACTGTTTTTCTTTATAACACATCACTCATGTCTGCTTTTTTTGGAACCCCCATTGTAATACATTCATTTTTCTAAATTACGTGTTTCGGTTCAGCCTCGACACTGATACGTATACGGTATACACCTTCTATTTTAGTTTATAGAGCCAGTATATATTATATGTGTGGATATGTATTCTTTTTAGAATAGAAATTCATGTGTTGCTGACAATCCGCCGCCCATTACCATATCTCAGATCTTACTTCACATAAATCAAATGATGGACATACATCACGAGCCCCTAATTCCTTATTTATTAATAATGTATGCATGTCATCTTTTAAAAATAAATAATAAATTGGTTGATGGGCTTAGTTATTTTATTTTATTTTAAAAGTATCATTCCCTCATCCACTAATATAAGTTCAGGAGGTGATCCCTTCTCAACTATATATATATATATATGATAAAATATCAATATCAGAAGATAATCTAGCAATAAAATTGTCTTCTAATCCTTTCTAGACCTACTTAAATACTTAAATTTAGTATAGATTGAGGGTCTCGAGCTCCTCCTCAACTTTATGCTATTGTAAATAATAGAATAAAACTGTTTCTTAATCTTCTCTAGACCTAATTTCAAGCTTTACTTTTTGTACATTTTCTTTTCGTATTATTTTTAGGGTGCATAGAAATATACACATTTGTGTATTATTAAAATCGCAGTATAAGTTTCGAGGTCATTAAATTAAAATAATAATAATCCGTCAAAAAATTATAATAATAATAAAAGGTATAAAAAAGTTTTTTTGTTTCCCCAATTAATTCGTACAATCCGCCGCAAGTGGTTCTGTCTTTAAAATTCAATTCATTGACATATCTCACTCTCAATTCCCAAATCTTCCACCTCCCCTCAAAATTACAATGTTCTGAAGCCCGCCGGCACAAATGGGTTGCTGTCTTAGTTCCGCCCAATCCTTCAATTCACCTAACAAATTCGATCGGAATTCTGTCAATGGAAGCAGAGACCCGCCGTCTTCCATGGAGGAAGAGACCGTCAAAGAAGTGCTCTCTGAAACCCCTGTCCTCAAACCGCCGCCCTCGCCGCCGAAGAAGAATTGTCCACCGGGAGAAGACGAATTCCAAAAAACAGTCGATGATGAGATCGAGAAGAAGTTTTGTGATATTCCCATTAACGGAATTTCAGAACAGCCTTCTGAATTCTATGAAATTTCCCATCCGAACAAGTGTATCTCAGTCTCCGCCGCTAATTTCGCCGATCAAACGGCCGGGGGCGGTGAGGTTCATCAAACGGTTTTGAAATCATCGCCAGTGAAATTGACGAAAAATCAATCAATTTCCAGTGACGTTGAGTTAAAAAGAGAAAAACCCCCGAGCAGGACACTGACCCGGAGATCCGACCAGTCGCCAGTCCGACGAAATGGCGCCGTAGGGTCGATGAGAATGGTTCATAACAGAGACATGAGTCCGGCAATGGCGCGGCGAGGATTGAGATCGGAGCCTCCCCGGAGCGACCCAGATGAGAATTACAGCCGGAGATCCCAATCGCCGTCTACCGCACGTTCCGACGGCGCAGGGTATAGATCTGCCCTGAGTCGGACACCGTCAGTGAGAAAATCCAGTAAATCATCGCCCGTCAGGGCGATGACGGCGACAAGTCAAAAAGTAGTAGAAGAAAACAATATCATAGATGGAAAATTCAACACTCAGATTGAATCACTTGAGAACCCTCTGGTTTCATTAGAGTGCTTCATCTTCCTCTGATTTTGTGTGTGGGTTTCACTGATTTTTCGTTTTTGTCGTTTGATTTTATTAAAGTTTTTTGAGCGAACATTGATGTAAATTTAACAACTACGGCGGTGAATCGCCGGAGAATTCATTGAAGGTCACTGGAAAGGTAGGTATGTTGGAAATTAATTTTCATGGAATTAGATTATTTGTTAATGGTGTGATTTGAATGAGGTAATGAGGAAACCGACGTAAAAGTGAAGACAAAATCCGCCGCATAAATCACTGTTCATCACATGATTTAGGAGGGGATAGGCTGTAAAATGTTAATCACAGTTTTAATTTTATAATCCAAAATCCCAAAAATGGTAGAGTAGCTCAAATTGGTGGCACAACTTTCTACTCTAAATCACATTTTATATATATATACATATACATGCAGTTAGAACGAGAGTATTTAGCAATCTAAATTAAAATTTTTAGATTTGTACGTATCACATGAGAAAGATAATCCAGGACATTCAATTGAAAATATATTTGACATACTTTCTAAATTCTAATTTCGACATATTTAGGTGAGAATTACTCAAATAGTAACTCCATGCATATATATAAGGTCTATTGTTCTTTCACTCTCAGTCTCTTCGAACTTCTCTCGAGATAAAATCCACGAATCCAATAACACCCCTACAAACAAACTCATAATACATAAATTCTCAACTCAGTGTTACACGAAAGCTAAGTAGATGGTAAGCTAAATGAGTTCATACACAATAATACATAAGTTCAAACTTATATAAGCTATCTACAATTTACTTTACAATAATACAAAAACAATATTAAAGTTATGTCACTTTCTTAATTAAAAAGAAGAACAAAAAAAATTTGAATTGAGAGGATGGGAACTGGGAAGAATGAAGTTGAAATTCAGATAGAATTGGGAGGGAAAATGGAGAATGGAAAAACTCCGTTTTTAGGCCGTTGGGGAATAAGGCAGCTAAGTGTGTGGTGTGGTCCAATCCAACGCCATTTGGATTAGTTCCAACAACACTAAATACCAAACCAATTTTGTGGCTGCTTTTGGTAACTCCCAACTTCAATTCAATATCAACTTTTTGTTTTCGAGATAAGAAAAAGGCGAAAAAACGGTTTCCTTTCTAGCGGAATCCTATGAAAATTTGGAAAATATGACTTTTAGGTTGAATGAATATGGTTGCATCACGCATCCATTTTTGTATATCTTTTATTTGATAGTTTAATTACAAGTTGTCACGTAACAAACATTCTTTAATAGTTTAAAATATTTTATATACGATTGGAAGTAATATGGAAAGATAAGTGAAGGCATTAGTGTCACTTTTGTGTTGGGATTTAAATTTTGAGGTTGAAGAATGATGATGTTATGGGTTGCTTTTTTGGGCCATTTTCAGTGCATTTCCAACGGGTCTATCTCAAATATTCACACTACAAAGTGGTTTTCATTTATTTACGTGTCAAATAATTCCGCAAGGAAGTTGTAAACCTCCATGCAAATTTGATCAATTAAAAAAAAAAATAAAAAATGAGAGAGCCCATTCTTAAGTGATAGCTTTAACGTACATTATTTGTTGAAATAGATATCATTCTAAAATAATCCTAACTAAGTGACTCATACCATATAATATATGAAAATATTTCAATATAAAACTCAACTTTACAAATGCTTAAGAAGTCAACTATATGTGATTCTGATGTTTTTTTGCCACCTTTTTAGGTTGGTTGTTAAATTGAAAGGAAGTGGACAAAGAAAAAGGTTAGGAGACAAAAAGGGGATGCACTCTGCAGTGTCATGAAAAGGAAAGTATTAGGCCCAAATGATTGATAAGCTCATTTCACTTGTATTGGGCTCCATGGTTACACGCGAAGCCCATATTTTCACAAAGTTTGCATCCCAACTTTTATTTATTTTAAACGATTCTTTTTAGATTAAAAATCACGGTTGGTTGGTTGTATGAAATTACGATTTAGTTAATCAATTTTTGGTGTATTTAGAATTCATTTTAAGGTGTTTAAAATAAAACAAGTTTTTTTTAATTTTTTTTTCTAAAGTAAATTCAAATGGACCCTCAATTTTTAAAAGTCAATTATTGTATTTTTAAATTTCTAATAATGTAATAGTTTAGCTTTTTTTATAGAACTCCTTATCAAACTTAATTATCATTTTTAATTTTATAATGGATTGTTCTTTGTAATTTATAAATAAACTTAGTTTTTAAAGTCATCTTATCAATTTTTTGTGTAAAAAATTATTTAATCGTATTTTTAAGAGAGATGTTATATAGTTACGAAGTAAAAAAACTAAATTAATAATTCCTATTAAAGTTCAATGGCTCCATTATTATATTTGAAAAAAGTCTGTATAATGGCATTTTGTTATTATTTTTATTACGTTTTGTCAATTTCTTCAGTAAATATTGATTCACTCGTGTCAAAATCAAATATGTGGTCATGTTACACCTGAAATTCAACCAAGGCCCTAAAACAATTTTGTTTTTTTTTTTTTAAAAAAAGTGTCCAGGTTACGAATTTTCTCAAGAAATAAAAGTTTAATGTAAGTATTTTTTAAAAAAATTTATTATTTTATAACCACGAATATATAATAAGATACATAAAAGTAGCTATGTTTGATATTTCATAAAGTTTTTGTTGATTTTAGTAAATATCTCAATGTAGTGGGTACCTATGTATAAAGATGGCCACAACGCCTCCTATTTAAAGTAGACATCTAGTGTGTGAAACTGGTCCCACACACACACATAAATAAAAGCCACCTAAAGATTTCCAAGCTTATATGCTACATAATATTGTCACACATATTCAATAACAACAACCAAAGTAATTTGAATTCTCATTAATCAAATTAAAAAAAAAATAACATAAATGAATAAGACATCAATTAATTGATAATTAAATCTTTCTTGCAATCCACCATTAAGAAGGGGAAAAAACATAAAAGTGAAAATATGAGATAGTAGCAGTAATTGAAGTGCCAAAATGATCTATTGAAGGAGCGAGGCTAAAACTTGGAGGAATATATAGTGACTCGTGTGTGTAGCAACAAAACAACATAATATTTTGTTACTCCTAAGACATATGATCTAAATCAAAATGTGGGGCATGGTCTGAAAAGTCTTAGGACATGGGTTCATAACTAGGAAAAAGAAGAGTAGGTCATGTCCAAATAAGTAAAAAACAGACACATGGAATTTTACCATACACTGTAAAGAAAATCAAACCTACTTAAAATAAATAAATAAATATTCGATACTGCAAAAAAAAAAAGAAAAAAAAAAGGAAAAAAAGAAAAGATATTGAAGAAATCCAGCAGAGATCCTATTGATGTGTGTGACATTGGAAATCTAAAACGTGGGAACTTTTTCTATGTTTTAGCCAACACACTTTCGGCTTCCAACAGTAAAGCTAAGTTTTACCCAATAACATAGAAAGTCATTTTCCTATCACCTAACCTAATCTTAAAAAGCAATACACCAATTTAGTAATGCTTCCATCCAACTCCAATCCATTTCCTCTTTATACTTTTGCATCACAATATGAGGTAGAAATGACTTATATTTGACAAATTTTAGGCCTAACAGGAATACCATATACACACATATATATATATCCTATCCTGGTTGAAAATTGAGATATTAGTAAAGCGAGGAATACCATCCATTTGATCGTTTTTAAAATCTCAACCCTCCACATTAGTTTTGCTGAAACAAAATAGCATATAACATTAGTTCATAACAATTCTAAGCACAAATATCATGTTGGTATTTGTAAATTATTAATATTGTTACCTAATCACATTCTAATTAATATTATATTAACCTGAAATTACCGATTTTCGAATTTATTTACAGTTTCGGAACTAAATTTGAAATTTGAAAGAACCACGACTAAAATAGAATGAAATTCAAAAAACAGTACTTAAATATAAACCTATACTTTAGCATATAGAAAGTGAAATGGACAAAAGACAACGAAAAGAGCAAAAATATAGAAGATAATATATTCGATGAGGAAGAGATAGTAATAAAATGACAGAAAATTCTGATAAGGCATCGGTTGTTGCAGAGAGAATCTGCAGAAAAGGTAGAAGAAGACCGAATGGCGTTTGTACAAATGGGAAAACGATCTTGCAAGGGAATGGCAACGGGCATTAATGGTAGCCAAATTAGATTTCAAAAAGGAGAATTTGGAATATGGGGGTTCGTTGGGGGGGGGGGGGGGGGGGGGGGGGGGGGGGGGGGGGGGGGGGGGGGGGGGGGGGGGGGGGGGGGGGGG
>JBBPDJ010000023.1:2058927-2088295 GCA_037974625.1 Cucumis cinereus | reverse complement strand
CAGGCCGGCTTCGGCAGCCTGCGCCGCTTCGAGGCCGTCTTCCAGGACGTCTACCGCCGCCCGCCCTCCGCCATCTGAACAACATCAACAAAGAGCCTTTATTGGGAGGATCAGTCTTCTGTATCACCCCACCCTATGATCTAGACACGTGGCATTTGGGGGTCCACCAAAAAAAAATCCTATCCCCAGCTTGTGGTAACCCATTAAGAAAGAAAAACTGAAGAGGGACCCCACCATGAGAAAATAATGTCATGTGGAAGACTTTAGCATAGCTGATGGAAAAACAGACAATTATCTCTAAGACTCAACTTTCTATAGGATAATGACCCTACAGAAAGGTAAATCGAAGGAGAAGACAAAGGTCGCGTAGTTGGCTAGAGTGACAAGTCATTAGCCAAAGGATGATCCTCATCTCCCTTCGCAGCATTATGTAATTCTCCACAGTGGGGAGAGCGATGGCAAAAGACCCCAAGATTCTATGGGGGGGAGAGAGAGAGACAGAGAGATATGGAGTGAGACAAAAAAGAGATTATTGGTTAAATGGAAAAAGTAAAAGGGCAATGGAAAAGAGCGTGTGAGAGCTATAAGACCTAGAAATCCTATAAAGTTACCAAGATGAATCAAGTTTCTCCACTTTGCCTGGTATAGGAGACAAATCAGTGGATAAGCTAGCCAAACTTTGATTTGATTGATCAACACAACAGTTTCTGTTCCATAGCACACCATTATATACTAATTTGGTTCAAAGTAAAACACACCTCTAATTCCTAGATTTTTAATTAAGGCTTTAATCCTCGTACCTGTAGTTCTTAACCTAGATCATTTTATTTTTAACATTAATTGTACTCAATATTTCGCTGTAGGTGCGTATTTCTTTTTTTTTTTTTTTTTTCCCTTGAAAGAGTGCACACAAGCGCAAATTCAAAATAAAAGAACTAAAAAAGTGTTTTGACCTATTGATTTTCTTTTATTCTGAACCACAAGGCTCAGTTTCTGTTAAGTGGGGTTTTGGAGTAATACCCCACAGGATTCCTGCAGCAGTATTTTTCTGTTAAATACATAACGGAGAAAGGGTTTGAATTGTTATAACAATAATCCTTTCCTGTAAAGAATTGTACTTTATTTTTTAAGAAGGTTCAAAAGGAAGTTTATTCCTTGTTTTTTGGCTTTTTAGGAACCGTAGAGAAGGGTTAAGGAGTTTAGTGGAACATAAATACTTTTATGCCCGTGAAAGAGTCGAAGACCGAAGACATACCGTTGAACATAGTCACCTTCCTTCGTTACTTTTGCCGCAACAATATTCGATATTGATATGTCTCTGTAGGCTCTCTGCCCACTGCAATTGCTATTAGCTCTCCCTCTCTTTCTCTCTCTCTCTCTCTCTCCTTTTCCTTCTCCTTCTTCTTCTCTGTCTTTATCGCTGTAGTTGATGGAATTTGAGCATTCCAACATGACTCCAAGGAGAAAACGCCGATCATCGTAGAGGCTCAACATAAACTGCGCAGCTTCATTGGAAGGCCAAAAGATTACGCTTTGCCCTTTCTCATTTCGCGCTCCTCCTGTATACAAAAAGGTGAATCGTCTTTTGTTGTTTTGGTTCTGACACTCCTGCACAAACCTCAGGTTGCAACTGTTATTGTTTGTCTCTGCGTCTGTGAATCCTTTATAATCTTCCTCAAATACCCAGAAACTATCAAAACCTGCTCTTCATTTCAAGAAATTTTGGGATTGGCAGCAGAAATTTTAGAGTTTAGAGGTTGACGTTGTATAAATGGGATTTGTGGAAGGCATAGAATGGATGAATACTTACAGTCGGAAGCAATTCAAGAAACTGTTCTGGAGGATGAGAGCTGCAATGAAGAAAGCCATCAAGAACGGAAGCAAGCAGCAGTTCCGGTTCCAGTATGATCCTTGCAGCTACGCTCTAAACTTTGACGATGGATTATGCAAATTTGAAGCGGTCGCAAATGAAACACCCGCAAAATTTCAAGCTTGTTCAAATTTGAATCACTCTGCCATGTGGGTTTTTGTACTTTTGGTGAAATCTGAGTGATTTTTCCTGATAGGGAGATTGACTCTTTACCTGTTCATTTTCTTCTTCATTCTTGATTAGAAGCCATCTAGTGCTATTTCTGTATATCTATGCTTGTGATATGATCTACAATTAATAGATTTTGGTCTTGGTTTTGTTTTGAGAGAAACTGATCCTAAGGTTTCCATTGTCATCCTTGATCAATCCACTCCTTCATTTCAGGTTCTTTCATCTTTCCATACGGCAATCTAAGTGTTTAATATTTATTAATTTACTTTCCCAGACAACTCCAGTTCCTGGGTGGGCAAAGTTTGTTTTCTAACGGCTGAAATTAAATCTTCTGCAAAGTTTCAGATGTTAACAAGTGACAGCGTTGGAAAGAAAATGGATGTCGAATTACAATTATTTTGAGTTAATTAGGCGGATGATAAAAGTTTCAACCAGTTAAATTAGGACTCATTCTGGCATAATGATTTGAGTTAACAGTACTGTTCTGCTCAGAAAATTCCTAAAATCTTTGTCACAATTTAGGGTGCGTGCCTCTTCAAACCTAGAAATGAACAACCAACTTTGCACAGTTTTGAATTTGAAGTTGAATCAAATCATATGCCAAAATTATGGAGAAGTCACTAACATATCTTCCTATGGGGCCATAATTCACCATTTGCAACTTAGTATAAAATGGTCGATTTTATCAGGAAGGTTCAGAAAAGCAAAAGATGTTTGTAAAATGTTATCATAAAACTGAGATTCAATTTGCATTCCATCTTCAAGTTTCTGAGAGGTCCTAATTTTAATGATTACTTCAACACCATGTTAAATTGAGGAGCTAAAAAGTTGAAAACAATCTTGACTGTATTTTCCAAGTTAGCACAAGGAAGTGAAACTAGAACCATATAGGCATATAATATTGGCCATATTCAGACATCCATTACTCCGGGGGGTGAACTATATTCTAGTGAAATAGTAGAATGCTGGGGAAGTGTAAGTGTGGATGAGAAGGAATCAGAGATTCAGGAATAAGGAATGGAAAAAAAAAAACTTACGATATTGCATTGATGTGAGAAGATTAATACAGATATGATTTGCTAATATCTGTGAAGAGAATCAATTTCGAACTTGTATGGAACCTGCAGAGAAAAAAGAGAAACAAAAAGCCAAAAAACAAGGGTAGAGATAGAGCATAGTAAAATTAAGGGGTGAGAATAGAATTATTCAACATTCCCAAAAGGGAACGGTGCACAGTTTGAGTGTTGAGCCCACACAAAGGGAATCTTTCCCTCGTTACTTAATAAATTTGTTAAACTTTGAAATTAAGAGAATTCTTTTCCATCATATATCTCTATTTCCCGCAATTAAAAAGCAACAGATAACTTATATCGGCTAAAGAATGAAGCATAGCCCATCGAAGCATTTCGTAGATACAGCAAATGTAGAATGAGACGAAGAGACTCCAGTCAAACTAAAATAAAATCTTTCTGCTTTGCCCTTTTTCAGGAAGGTCCATTTTAGGTTTTTTCAGTCATTACAAGTTGTTTTGGCTCAGACTGACGAGTGTCCTATGGTCGAAAGAGGTATTGTTGCATCCTTGCTTTCGGAAGAGAGGTAGAGAATCCTATGACAGATTGGTTTGTTCACTGTGTTATGGAATATTAGGTGGGAGAAGAACAGACGAGCTTTTCATGGAAAGAGTAGTTCTTGGGGGAAGTGTGATGAGAGGTTCACTTTAATACTCTCTTTGTGTTTCTTGCAACAATTTGTATATCTTTTTTGTGATGACCAGCAATTGGAGAACTGTTCAGCAATTGTTGTTCTAGTAGCCTTTCTGGTTCGTGATGTTTTTTTAGGCCCCTTTGTTATTTCATTCAAAGAGAACATAAATACTCATGGACGACCGTAGTTTCGTATTTTCTTGTAATATGAAAGTGGTAAAAAAACAGATGTCTAGTAAAGCAAATCCACAAATTAAAAATAAATAAAGAAAAACATTGGAAAAGCAGGCTAACCTTGTGCATGTTTCTGGTTAGTAAGGATAACAGCCTTCCCCCAGCTGACTTTAAAGTATTGTAATTTGTAGCATGTGTCCAGGGACGTCTTCACAAAAGCGCAGTGGGAAACATCTATAAAAGCAAGCAGCGCAATTGTTCTATCCTACTCTTCCATTCAACTTTTCTATAACAACAAAGGGCGGAGTACTTCATATAGAAACTATTAATTCACATGTTTCACAAATAACTAAATGTAAATTGAGAGCATAAGACTACGATGAGGATAATATTGTGAAAATATGTGCACAGTTGGTCTAGAACACTCACGAATATCAAAATGATAGCTTAACCATCAAAGCTCTTTGTCAGTAGTTATCTCAAACTGGTCTAGAACACCCACAAATATCAAAATGATAGGTTAACAAACTATCAGTGCTTGTCTTCTGTAAAAAATCTATGAATGCTCTTAATTATTAGTTAGTAGTTATCTAAGTAATCTCCAAAAGTTTAAGAACGATATGTTGGTGAATTCAAATCCTCAACTTTCTCAACTGCATTTCAAATAGCCAAGTCATACTGCATCCTTCACTGTTGCCCAATCTGCCATGTATAAGGAAATACATGATTAGCAAATAGTAGGGGGGAGACGGTACCAGTAAAGAAGGGACAGAAATTACCCAATAGAAAAATAAACAATACAGAATCCATATAATGGCCATTAAATGAAACGACAGGACACATTTCGTCCCAGATTCGATCCAGAATTTCCGACCAACGTCAGCACGTACCACAGCACGTCCCTAGCCTTTACTTCATTAAGCCCCTTTTCCTGGTTTTCTTAACATCGCCTGCAAGCTAAATTAAGAAGAAAAAAAATACTAAGTTAATTATTGATAACGTTTGAATCTTTCACACAATTGTCAAAAGTTCAAAACAGAAGACCCCTCCATTATATTTTACGCATGCTGATGATCGACCGAGATGTCAATTCCTTTGACGCGAATAAATAGATAAATAACTTCCCAACTGTACTTCGGCTGTTATACCCTATCGACTTAAACTTTCGACCAACGTGAATTCGTTGCCCTAATTTTTTTTCAACAGCAGAAGCAATTTTATAAATTAACGAGTACGCAACGTAGTGAGGTGTAAGATCAGCTATAAATCATCTTTCACAAATCAAGAGTTTGCGATCATTGTTTTTTTTCCAGAAAAAGTCAGGTAGCCTGATCAATTATTTAACCTCCAATCTTTCGTAGATGATCAATCAACTCGAATACTGTTTGACACCAATGCAACGCACTCAACGCTATCGAAATTTCAGAATAACTCCCAAACCACCGCCCAAATCAGTTCCATCCTAGACAACTACCACAAAAATCAAAATCCCCCTGTGCCATTGCCTTGAAACTATGTGACCAAAGCGCAAGGAAAAATTCAAATCCATAATTAACAATCCACTTCACAATGCAGATCTCCAATTCAACACGGAGATGAGATTGGCATCAGAGTGAAGAAAACCAATTTGAAATCACTCCTCTGAATTCTCCCGGGAAAATCGAAAAGGAAGAAAGATTGCAAAACCGTCGTTGTTAAACGGAGTTTGAGATCCGATAATCGGTTTTATTTTCACCCAATGGACCTCTTTCTTCTGGCTCACGTTTCTGGTTTGACTGGTCAACGATATCGGCCCACTTCATTGGGCCTTGGCCCACTGAGAAATGCTTGGTATCCTATATATTATTTTTAATATATCACGTTTTCTAAGTATTTTGATATTTGTCTCTATAAGTTTTAAAATATTGATTTTTAAATATATATATATTTATTGAATATGTATAAATTTTCTAATTTCTACCTGTGAAAACTTTGAACTTTCGAATTTTGTAACTAGTAAATATGTGATTCTTAAAAATAAAACTCAATAATTAAGTTCGTAATTTTGAAGGTTAATATAAATATATACATAATACTAAAATTATTATTTAACCCTTTTTATGTGCAATAAGATTGATTTACCGTTTTAAATTCCTTTTGTCAATCGTACAAATTTATATTCCAAAAGGCTTTTTTTAAGTACAAAAATGTAGTTTTTAAATATGGAATCAAGCTAACTAGATTATAATTAAGGTTGTTTTCAAATATAGTAAAATGAACCAAACAATTTAAAAATCATTTACTATCGGTAGCAGGCAATGATGGACACTAATAGACTATTATTATCTACTGTTAACGAATGTCTATCACATATAAACTGTAACATTTTACTATATTTGAAAGTATTAAAAGTGATTGTCACGTTGTGGAAATTACATCTAACGTTTTTTCTACGTGACTTTCAACGTAAGATATATATGACTCTTGATTATAGGAATTAAAATGTTGGAGTACATTCTAATTTGGTTAGTTTACACAGTGAATATTGACTGGACAATATAAAAGTGCATGAATATAGCGTATAGACTTTGCTTTATATGTCACACGTTGAATATAATGTAAAGGTAAAAAAGTTGAGGATGTGATACATGTGTTGATTTTAGACTCCACACGCCTCAAAATGATTCCACTTGACGTTGCATGTTGAATATGGTACAAAAAAGGTTTGGATATGTCTCACCTACAACCATATGCCCAAAGTTGCTAATGGTGACTTTTCTTTTAAACTCTTTGGAATTGACACGCTTTCACTTTTGCAAAAAGTATTTCAATTCACAATTTTTGTTTTGTTTGCTTTTCACTTAAAATACATTTTGTAGCTCGGATGATTTAAAGTAAATTATGACTATTTATAAACTTGGTAAGTTCAAATTTATATTTAAAACAATATGATTGATCACTAATGGAGTGTTTGGTGCAAGGAGTGAGTTAGTTATTTAAATTGGATTACGATACTTTGTGTTTTGATATAAATTGTTTTAGTTTGACTTATAATAGTATGTGTTTGAAGTATGAGCAAAATCATAATACAAATTTAAATCAAATACCTCTTGAATCTTAAGTATATACAAGTGTTAATTGAGTCATACTTTATTTATAACAATTACATAAAATTTAATAAATTGATTGCGTCAAAATTTAAGAATTATGGAGACAATTTAAAATTGAAAGGAAAAATCCGTTAGACAGCTCCTTTTTAAATTGGAAATTAGGCATGCGTTTGTTGCCGATGGAAGACGCCAACGCCGACCTGCAGCGCCTGGTGCATCACGTGCCGCGACGGGGCTCAAAAGTCAAACAATGCCTACTTTTTATTTTTCTTTTTTCTCTTATTTTTTCTTTTCTAATTACCTTTTAATAAAGACGACGCGGGAAGACCGACAATTAAAGAATTTTCCCTCCACCCATTGCCATTTGCCAAAGGCCAATTGGTCCGTCACCCTGCTTATTTCACCTCCCATGTTGCCCTTCGTTCTCTTAAATTATTTAATTAATGAAAACTCCATTATTCTTTTTAATATTATTTTAATATTGACTTATCTCTCTCTCAGACTTTTCCACCTCTACGATTTATTATATTTTAATATAACAGCCAGCTCTTGGATTTAAGCCCATGTCTGATTGTCCAATTTCATCATTAATTTAATTTTAATTTAAATCGTTTATCCTTACCAAACTTAGTATTCGTTAGGTATGTATGAAATTATGAATCAGAACTTTGTCGTTTGAGTGTTCCAACGTTAATTATTTTGGTTCCATCCCTAGTTCCTACTCCACTTACATTAACTAAACTAATAAATAAATAATTGATCGAATATTTAATGGTTCAAAGCAACTTATGGAAATTTGTATTTCAGGTGTTGGTGAGTTGGATCGAGTTCGATGAGTTTAAAGGATCTTAAGATCCAATCAATTATTTGAATTATAAATTTATTTAATTCAAATATTTTTTATTAAAAATAAGTCAATCCAACCCTCAAACATTTGATTTAAGTGAGATGGTTCATGCCGCACAAGATATTTATTTAAATTATTGTTCTAAAAAAAGGTGAAATGTTATTAGTAAAATTTTTATTTAATTGTTTTCATAGTGAAATCAAGATTAACAATTTAATTTTAATTTGTATTATGATTTATTTTTCAAAGTGCTAAAAACCTATATATAAGAGTTGTCTGAGGATAAATTATTAAAAAAGCGATGAAATTAAATAGAACTAAATTAAGGTTAATATCCTATTTTGGTCCATAAGCTTTGTATATTGTTCTATTTTGGTTCATTAAACCTTTTAAAAATGTTTATTTTAGTTCTTGAACTTTTTTTAAAAAAAAAAACTTACTTTTGTCATTATAATTCCGTTAGCTCTTTAATAATGTAACTTTTATATTTGGACTATTAGGTTATAGATTATTCACCGTATTAATTAAATCGACAAATAACCAAGAAATCTTATTAGTTTATTCTATAAATTTTTTATGTCAATAGATAAACATAATCAAAACACTTGAATCAAATAAACCCAAATTTAAAACTAATTTCATTCATTTTTTCTCCAAAACTGTCTTCTCTCATATCAACTCCACACCTTTTACTTATTTACTTTCTTTCAAATTGAAATCTTTAAACAAATCATAAGAACGACATTTAGTAAAATAAAAAAACCCGACATATTGGTGGTAACATTCACGACAAGATCAAATAAACTAGAAAAATAAACCAAGTACAGTACATGTATGAAATAATCTTCATGAAATTGCCGACAAATATTCCCATCGTGAATCACAAGCCTCCTCCCTCCCCCACAAAAAAAAGGAAAAAAAAAAAGAAGAAGAAGAAAGAATTATGAGAAAGAGAAAGAAAAAACATCCCAATGAATCACAAAATATCACAATTTTGTATGTGGACGAATTGTACATAGCACGTGAGTTGAAAAAGTAAGCTAGAATGACAATGTGTCAAATGACGACGATCGTAATTTTGAAGATGATTACTTTATGAGTTATCTGATCAAATATTAATTTATCATCTAACATTTAATTACAAATTTAAACATAAAGTTCAGGGACTAAAATATAATAAGATATAAAATTTAGACACCAAAATATAATTTAAACCACTAAACTAAATATATATACCTAATTATATCATGAGCAGAGAGATTTGCATCATGGATTGGCTTAGTAGTAAAAAATTTAATAACTAAATAATAGGTAATTTAAAAAATGAGTTGGACCATCGAGTTATTTAAAAAATTCTACCTATGTTTATACTACATACAAAAAAAGTTCACTAAAACATACAAATTAGATTGATGGTTTCATTTTACCCCGACCATCGAATTATTTTAAAAATTCTACCTATATTTATAAAACATACGAAAAAATCTCACCGTCAATTTTTATTGGAAAACATACTAAAAATATGGGGGTTTTTTTATAAAAAAAAATATATATATATTTATCATTCGTAGAAAAAACGACAAAAATTCATTATACTTATTTTTCTATGAATGATAAATATTTTGCTCTATTTCCAACGATTTTTCAAAAATATCATTAGTTTTTGCTTTAACTCATCGGAGTTTTTCATAAAAAACGACAGTTACAGCTTTAATTTTTGAACTTTACAGTAATTCAAACACTGATATCCTAAACCTATTGGATTTTTGAAATAATTGACTTTCCTAATTTGACTCATCACCATTAGATTGGACGCACATAATTTAAAACTAAAACAAAACATAACAACAACAATATGATATGTAACACGTTGGTCAGATTAAGAATTTTCCAACATATTCCCTCATTTAATTGATCATGATTTTGACAGATTGCTAATATGGGCCAAGCTGTCATCTTCACAAAGACTAAATGCTTAAGTTATTATTAGAAATTTGATTAAGGATATGTTATACATATTATACACAAACACCCATCCATTTTGAGTATTTCACAAAGACTAAATGCTTAAGTTATTATTACAAAATTAAATTTAAGATCAAATGTTAATCTATACTCTAAGAGTCAACGAACAAGATTGGTTCAGTGTCTGTTTATTAATTTTTCTAATTAAATTGGGTCAAAGAAGAAAACAAAAGGGTTGGAGTAGATTACAGAATGTGTTGAGACTGTTTTTGTTTCATTATCATTCGATTATGAAAATTTACTTTATAAACATTGTGTCGATGTTTCAAATGTTTTTTCCATATTTCTATTAAAAAGCAAACAAGACAATGATGATCATGTTGAACATAGAATATATGATCTTTTTCCTTTTAGAGCACAAAATATATACTATTCAAGGCATTATTTATTCATAGTATGCCCAATTAACTTTTACTTTCTCGAACCACGAACCTATAGATGTGCAAAAAAGATTAAATGACTAACCGTCCGTGTAAGTTAAACTAGACGATGTTTCTATATGTGTGTTTGATTTAGTGGTATTAAAGTCTAAAAGCTAAGTATTTGTGTTCAATTCAATAATTTATAAAAAAAATAAAATTAAATAATTACTAAACTAAATGCTATAGATCAATTAAATTTAACGTCAAATAATTTATTGTTATTTAATTAGTTACTTAGTTGATAAAATAAAAAAGAAAAAAATGCATTTTAACTAAACATAATCAAATTAAATACTAAAACCAATTAAATTCATATAAATTAATTAAATAATTAATAATAATAATAATTTATATCAAATAGTTAAGTAACACAAAGTATTAACGAAGTATTAGTTGAAATCTATTTAAGAATAAATAACATATTTATATTTAATAATTAATTAAAATTAACAGTAATAAATCATTATATTAATTTATAAATTAATTAAACTATATTTTGTTGTTGATTTACTGGATATAAAAATCTTATATTTAATCATGATATTAAAAAATCCATGTAAGAAGAGTTTTAAAGCTTCATGAATAATAATATTTTAGATTTTAAAAAATGAACTAACGCAAAACAAACGAGACCTTAAATATTGAAGGTTAAATCTATCAGTGAACTAAAAAATCAATAAAAATAAAAAAAAGTAATGTTTTTTATTTTGTTCACTATTCATATTATTGGATATTTGTCGAGTTCTGAAAACAAAACATTGGTTTTGAAAAAAACAAATATTTGTAGGATAAGTTGGAAATTATTGATTTATATTTTAAAAAACTGTGCAATATTGTTTGTTGGCACGTGACCATACATGGCAGTTGACTCTTACTAACCGTAAAACACTCCGACGTTAAAACGGCCTACACTACATATCCATAACAATGACTCCAAATACAAATTTATTATTCATACATCGTACAAATGATGCAAAATTACAAGCCACACTGCAGCAATCTATATGAGATACCAATTTCCGACCACGTGTACAACCATGCATGCATTTGCCACCCTATTCATGTACTCTTAAAAAGGTAACTTCAAAATCATGGTATTATCCACAAATTACTGTAGCAAAGACAATTTTTTTTTTCAAATTTATATTATATTTTATTATTTAAAAGTGTTTAATTAGGAAAGATGTCCATCATGCCATGGTATAATAAAAAAAAAATCAACCAATTATTAACCTTAGTGTAATTATTTTCCAGGAAGCAATGTTACATAAAAGGAAATAAATCAAAATAAAATAATGTATACATAACTTTCCTAATTATAAAAAAAAGAAAGAGAGAGAGGTAGCGTGTAGGGTGCATGAAAGGGATATAAATCCAAAGTAAAGAGCCCCCCATCTACTTTTTGTAGGAATATTTGTTACCGTTATCTTCGCCGTTACGGGTGGGGAAAGGCGCGATGGCTAATTGAAAATTAAAATAATAATAAAAAAGAAAAATATCGAGTGCGGTGTTTTTTTACTTCGCTCACGGCTTTTCAAAGTTTCATACTCAGCATAATTAAGATAAATAAATAAATAAATAAATGAGCTTGAAAATCCAGGAAATAATAATCCTAAAATTTCGCGCAAATTCACAAACCCTATTTAAAATTACGGAATCCGTGGTCTTCACGATTCGATCCCCGACTTTGTCTTCTCCTTCTCCTCCTCCCCTTCTTCCTATTCTCTCTCTTCGCACTCCATCCGCGGAATTGGGGACGAAAACTCCCACCGGAACTTTCTCTGAATTTTACTTTCCTTCTTCTAGTAAATGAATCCTTCTGTTTCTTTAGTTCCTGGTGATTTCGGATGACTTAATCAATCCGCTATTCTCTCAATCGCCGGTGAGGTTTTAGGATTTCAGACGTTTCTCATCGGTTTTTGCTTCAAACGCTTTCCCTTCGCCGGTGTTTTTTTTTCGGTTTTTTTTTTTAATGATCATGTTGATGGCGGATGAAGCTTCTAATTTTCCTCTCCTGTATGCTGACGATGATTTTGATGAAGATATGTCCATGGAGTACGAAAAGCTTTTACATCTACTGAGTGAGGATCTGGATCCTTTGCAGGTAGGTTTGTTGCTGCTGATTATAGGAGAACAAGGGTTTTTTTTTTTTTTTTTTGAATTGAAATTAGAGGTCTGGGATTTTGGGGAAACTTTAGCTACAGTTGCGATTTCTTCTCTTGGATTGAAACCCATTTGAATTAGTTGGGGCTTTTTAGCGTTTGATCAGTGCTGACAGCCGATTCACCCAAAAATTATGTGTGAAGGGGCTAAGTTCATGGTACAGAGCAACTTTTATTTTCATATCAAGTGGAATGAAGGAGAAAGCACTAGATGAAGCTTTATATTTCTTACTCGTTAGGATTGCTACATTATGGGCAGAATGACGACGCTTATGTAATATTATTAAGTTTAGCTAGTTGGAAAATTGCGATTTTCTCAAGTCAGTTGGTTCAGGGTGTGATCTTGCTAGTTAACGTATTCTTGGGATGCTATTTGGGTCGTTCTATCCGCAAAGTCACTTGACAGTTGACACCCCCCATCTAATGAATGAGATTAAATTGAAATATGGAGTTGTAATACTCTATGGCTATTGCATTTGTTTTCGTGGGAATTTGTTAAAAGAGCGATATACCTCCAATTCTTTCTGTTTCTTTATGGACCATTCTTCTGTAACTTTTAAGCTGAATATTTAGGAAAGTAATATTGGACTTTTGGCCTCTAATCTAAGTGAAGAAATAAGGGGATATAGCAAAGGACGTGGTATCTTGGTGGATTTTTTTTTTCTTTCAATTTCATGTTCTTTCTTCGCACATGATACCTGCATAATCTTTCACTGGGAACTTTCTTAACTATTGGTTTATAATTATCTATTGCAGATTAAAACAGAGGACTTGTCGCCAAATAATGCATCGACTGGCCAACCAGCTTTTGATTCTTCCAACCAAGAAAATTTCCAACCGCAAAACGGTTAGTGTTAATGAATGTTATATCACATTGGTGCCATTATTTCTTCTTATATAAAGAGAGACTGCGTTCTTCCTCTAATGCTAAGAGTAGTAGGATGTCATTACCTTGAGTTATTAGTTTAATTTTATGTATATCCACCATCCATGGCTGAATTGGAGTTTAGGCTTTATATGGGAAAGGTGCACCAGAAGGAGCTAGTGAGGGTTTGGCTTAGCCTTCAGTCACATTATGCTCTTTGATAGGATAGGACTTCTTACTTTACGGTGGAGTAAGGTTAAATATATTTGTAATAATTGTTATTTTACTCTCAACTTCTTGGTCTTGAACCTTTCTGTGCAACAATTATGAGTTTTGACGAGCTTGACTTTTAATTGTAAGAAGTAATACAGTAATATGTTATGTAAATGAATAACCCCAACAATGCTTGGAAAAAACACCCAACACTGTCAGAATAATGGATACTTAACCATTACATTTCTGTATCGAAATGAATAAAATTGTTCAAAATAGTACTAAACCAACATCCGAAAACTAGATTTTTTTCTTTAACCTTCTTTCGTTTTTCCCAGTGTTCAGAAAGTAGAAAGTGTTTGAAGTCTTTCAAAGGTTTATCTTTTCTATTCATGTTTCCTTTCCTTGTCTAGTGTTAAAATAATATGTTACAAAATAGTACGACAAAATAAAACTCTTTTAAGGTTTTTTCTATTCATTTTCCTTGTCTAGCGTTCAAATATTATGTTTCAAAATAATACTAGACTAAAATTCTTTTAAGGTATTAGACTGAGGTCTTAGGCCCATAGCTTTATCTTGACTTATGAGGGGAAAGCACTACAGTTCCATTTGGCAGATGTGGTGATAATTGATATTTTGTACATAATGTTTCTTGATGACTGATACTTGGTCTGAGAACTGGCCTGTCTCTAGTGAAATTAAGTGTTTGTGATCAATTGTTTCCCTTTCAGTTGGTCTCATTATCAGAAGCTGAAATTCATCTTGATATGTCGTTTTGACAATTGCAGATGTATCTCATGGTTTCATGGATGTAACATTGAAAAACCATGACAGTTTGGACGGAAAGGGCACAGAGACCTTGAGATCCTCAGAAAATAATTCATGTGCGTCAGTGGAGTTGCCTTCATTTGATGCAGAACATTCTTCAAAAGAAGTGTTTCCTACCGAGTCCACAGTAAACCCAAGTTTTGATTTTGTGACTGATGTTACTGACTCTTATTCAACTATGCCATACTGGATGAGTACTGTGGAGCAACCTTTTGTAGGTTCTTCTCAGTACCTTTTTCCAGGAGATTATGATTCTCCACTTGTTTCTGGAAATGGGGACCTGACAGTCAACATGATGCATGAAGTAGAGTTTCCATCCAATAGCCTGTGCTCAAGTACTACAATGGATTTGTATGCACGGGGGGCTACTGATCACAAATCAGTATCAAGAGAATCAGTCTCAAAGGATTTAATTCTTGATGGGTATTCAAATGTAAAGGGATGGAATCAGAATTGTGAAAGTGGAAACTTTATTTCATCATTGGATGGAAACTATCCATTTCATGCCGATGATCTTCATATTGCCCGGGCATCCATGGGGATTCCAATGTCTACTGAGCTGAATTCATCTTGCAAAGAGCTTGTTAGTCAAATGAAGAATGAAACGATGGATTCACTGGTTGAATCTTGTAGTGGTCCATGGCAATCTATGATAGAGGAAAACATGTTTTTTCAATCCCAGAGAGTTTTTCATTCTGAAGATATGGTTTGTGGAACGTCCGGCAGACCCTCCAGTGATGGCAGGTATCAGAATTTATACATAACTGATCAATACTCTCCCAATGGCCATTCATCTAATTTAAGCAATCAGCCTTTGGTTTTCATCAAGGATGATAGAGATCACAAATTGAGTGTGCGTAAGAGTGATATAGATCATCCACAAGTCAGCCCTGAATCAACTCACAGTAATTTGTCAGACAGGGCCCATGTGGAGGATGATCCAGATATCTGTATAATTGAAGATATGAGTCATCCTGCACCATTAAACCGATCTCTTGTGGTTGGAAAATCTGTTGCTTCACAAAGTTGTTCTATAGTCAGTGGCTCTTCCACTTATATGGGAATTGGAAGCCTGAGACATAAGGCAAAAGATATAGACATCTTAAAAGTTGCATTACAGGTTAGTTCTGTTGAGTTTTGTTTCTGCAATTTGTAACCTGTGCAGAAACAACGTCCTTGAATGTAAATGAAAATTTGTTCCTAGAGGCTAGAGCTTTAAACAATTTTTCTCTCAAACTTGTTTCGTCCATTTACTGTTGATTTTCTTATTGTTTTCTTAAATAATTAAATAAATTGTTTACAATGTTGAAGAGTATGGAAGGACAATCTGAACCAGGTTTGTTTAATCAGAAGAAAAAAAAAACTGAAGCTTAATAATGAAATTGCTTGGGACTCCTTTGTTGTGATTTCATACATTATTGAAGTTGTATGGCTGAGAGAAAGAAAAACTCAACACCTTGTCCATTACTTACGAAACAGTATTTAGGCTAGGCTATAAGATGCTCATGAGTTGTGATTCTGAAACAGGCACAAATCTTGTTGTTGTGTTGTTTTTTCTTTTTAATATTTTAAATATGGAAGTGAAGGTTTAAACCCACAACCTTAATGCTCATTTTGTATGTATTCTTCTGCACTTTTTCAGAACAAAACTACTTTTAACAGTCACTGACAAGGGTGCTGCTTATATATTCTTTTTTTTCAATCATTATTGCATTTTTCGGCAGCTTCTAAGTTTTGACTTTTCACCATATGCAAATTTCATAGTTAATTATCCTTTGTCATCCTGACTATATCTGTTTTTGTTGCATACATTCTTGTTTGCATTTTGACTTTTGGGATGGTATGCTTCTTGTAAAACTTTAACTTAGTTCTGTATCGTTCTCTCTAAGTGTTTGTTTATATGACGGCTATGTTGATAAGACTCAGGTTATCGAGCTTTGCAGGATCTTTCTCAGCCAAAGTCAGAAACTAGTCCACCTGATGGTGCTTTGGACGTTCCTCTTTTAAGGCATCAGGTTTGGTATTCTTCTTATAACAACCTTTTCATCTCTATTTGCATTTCTAAAAACAATATGTTGCTTATTAACTTTCACGGATGTTTGGACAGAGAATTGCTTTGTCATGGATGGTTCAGAAGGAGACATCTAGTGTACCTTGCGCAGGGGGGATTCTTGCGGACGATCAGGTTTCAATAAAGCATTTGTTATATATCTAAAGATAATATGGATTTTATTTTTCTTCTGTATTGACACGAGGCATCACTTGCAGGGACTGGGGAAAACAATATCGACAATTGCTTTAATACTAAAGGAAAGGGCTCCTATTAGAGCTTGCCCGACTGTTAAACACGAAGAGTTGGAGACTTTAAATTTGGATGAAGATGACGATAAACATCCTGAGCATGATGGACCCAAACAAGAATTTCCTCATCAAGTTTCAACAAGCACAAATTTAACTTTAAGCAAGAACACTTTAGTACAAGCTAAAGGCAGGCCAGCAGCCGGAACTCTTGTTGTTTGCCCAACAAGTGTATTGAGGCAATGGGCTGATGAATTACATAATAAGGTTTCCAGTAAAGCTAATTTGTCAGTGCTTGTATACCATGGAAGTAGTCGAACTAAGGACCCCTGCGAGCTGGCCAAATATGATGTTGTTTTAACAACGTACTCAATTGTGAGCATGGAGGTACCAAAGCAGTCTGTTGTTGATGAAGAAGACGATGAGAAACACAATACAGAGGAACAAACTTTTCTACCCTTGCATTTATCTTCAAGCAAGAAAAGAAAGAACTTCTCTGGTTCTGATAAGAAACATTCAAAGAACAAGAAGGGAGCGGACAATGAAGTTTTTGAATCAGTTGCCCGCCCTCTTGCTAAAGTGAGGTGGTTCCGGGTTGTATTGGATGAGGCCCAGAGTATCAAAAATCACAAGACACAGGTAGCTAGGGCCTGTTGGGGTCTGCGGGCAAAACGTAGGTGGTGCTTGTCAGGAACTCCTATTCAAAATGCCATTGACGATCTTTATAGCTATTTTAGGTTTCTCAAATATGACCCCTATGCTGCATATAAGTCGTTCTGTTCAGCGATTAAGTTTCCAATCAACAAGAATCCAACCAAAGGATACAAAAAACTTCAAGCCATTTTGAGGACGATAATGTTACGTCGCACAAAAGGTGAGATCATTTTGTGCATCGCTTACATACTTACATGGTTTCAAGGATTTGGAATTGTTACCTGTCGTTGATTTTCTTCAAAATTTGAAACACTGCCATTCCCCCCTTGTTGACTTTCTATTTTGACTGAAGAATTGGATTTATATATTCTCTGCAGGGTGAGGTGGACTGTCCCTTTTTACATTATCTTTCCATTTATTTAATAGCTTATAATATGGTCTTCCTGTTTTTTGGTGCCTTGCCAATGTTTTGAGAAATCTCTTTGGTTTACCATGTACAAGAATTTGTCTTTTTATTATTTTAAAATGGGAAATAACTTGACGACGTGCTTGAATTATGGTTAGATGATGAGCCAGAAATCTTCATTGTTTTTATGAGTTTGCCTTGGCGTGATCTGAGGAATTGGGATTTATGGATATCAGATCTGCCAGCTCTATTTGAGATTCAATTTAATTTTAGATTATCTACAAGACCTAAAATCTACTATCACGTGACAGGACCGGGATAATTTCTTTTATAACAACAATATGCCTTTTTGTTAAACTTTGTTAGATATTGTATTATCATTTTAATAATTTAAAAAATTTGTTCCCTGAGTTTCTTTGTTAGACATTCCTTATGACTTATTTTATATAACTTGACTTGATTCTGGTTACCTACTTTAGAAAAGTGTACGTTCAAATGATTTCGTAGGGCAATTTTATTAGTTTTTTAATATTGCCATCTGGTGTGTTTGATTGGACACCGTATTTTACTTTTCTTTACCGTTGCACACATTTGTTGGTATTATATGAACTTACCAATTTGACTTGAATCATTCAATGGCACTTCTCGTGTAGCCACACTTCTTGATGGGCAACCCATTGTTACATTGCCGCCTAAACACGTGGAACTGAAAAAGGTGGATTTTACTGAGGAAGAACGTGATTTCTACTCTAAATTGGAGGCTGATTCAAGGGCCCAGTACGAAGTACGTTTTTTGAAAAGGAAATTGTGTAGTTTGTTTTGTATGCCCATTGCCTAGTTTACTTGAAACTTCTGTGACAATATCTATTTTCCTTCTTCCTCTTTCAATTATTACTTACCAAGAATCTTGTGGCAGGAATATGCAGCAGCTGGAACTGTTAAACAAAATTATGTGAACATCTTACTGATGCTTTTGCGCCTTCGACAAGCTTGTGATCACCCTCTTCTTGTTAAGCCTTATGACTCTAAATCTTTATGGAGATCTTCAGCTGATGTGGCCAAGAAGCTTCCTCGGGATAAACAAATTTTCTTGTTGAATTGTTTGGAAGCATCACTGGCTATTTGTGGCATCTGTAATGTATATCTTCTGCCCATTTCTTCTTTTTGCTGTGAAATTTTTAGTTAATGATATTAGTATGGTTTAGCAGATAAAGGAAAGACTGATGGGATGACAAAAAGAACTGCTAATTTTTTTAGTTAATGATTATTTCTGTAGGATCCACCTGAAGATGGGGTCGTCTCAGAATGTGGTCACGTTTTCTGCAAGCAATGCATTTTGGAACACCTCTCCAGTGATGAGTGCCAGTGCCCTACTGCAGGATGCAAAGTTCATCTTAATGCATCTTTATTGTTTTCCAAGTCCTCATTATGCAATTCTCACTCCGATCAGCTTGGTGAAGATAATTCTGTGGTTAGCTCTTGTTCCACCGCTGGTGACTCAGTGGAACTCTCTTCATCAGTTATGTACGAATCTTCTAAAATTAAAGCTGCTCTTGAGGTTCTGATGTCATTGGCTAAACCCAGCGAAAACTCTTCAAGAAACACTCCTCCCCAACTTGCTGTTGGAGCCAGTGAGAAATCAATGAATGCTTCATCCACAGAACTGCGTCTGGAAAGTCCCGAGTGTCAAGATTCTACAAACAAAAGCTCTTGTGAATTGGTTAAAAGAGGTGGAGAAAAGGCTATAGTCTTTTCTCAATGGACGGGAATGTTAGATTTGCTTGAAGCATGTCTAAAGAACTCCTCCATTCAGTACAGAAGACTTGATGGTACCATGTCAGTACTTGCTAGAGACAAAGCCGTAAAGGATTTTAACAATCTTCCGGAGGTTTGTCATATGATGTGGCCCTCTACTAGAGTATTTTTCATTTTTTTTTTATTTAAATTTATTATTATTTATTATTATTAATAATCTCTCTTCTGTAGTGTATGCTACATAATCTTGCCCCCTTTTAATTTATTGATGGGAATACTGTGTGTTATTTTTACTTTCGTGCTTGCTTACATGATGTCAAATATGATTCAATAATTTTCCTTTATTATAGGTGTCAGTTATGATCATGTCTTTAAAAGCTGCTAGCCTTGGTCTAAACATGATTGTTGCCTGCCACGTTCTTCTATTGGACCTCTGGTGGAATCCTACAACTGAAGATCAAGCAATTGATAGAGCACATCGAATTGGGCAAACCCGTCCTGTGACAGTGTTAAGATTAACTGTAAGAGACACAGTTGAGGATCGTATTTTAGCCCTTCAGGTACCGATCATATGTTTCATTTTCAATTTAGATTCGAGAAGCTCTTGTTTTTTTCTATATATTTGTATACTGATCAAAATCCAGTTTTTTCCTTAACAAAGGTTGGGACCTAGGAAAGATGAACAGTTTAGTTGGGTAACTTGATCGTTTCTGATACTTTTTAGGACCGGTATCAGATGCTCCACTCACTTTCGTAAACACATTGTGTACTTAATAGAAAAAGATTAAGTTGTGTTACACATGCTATTACAGGCAGTTCTTGCACTAGTGTTAAGCAGGGGCATTGTTCTGTGGCCTGATTTCCTGCTGCCATTTCTGTTGGTAAATTGATTGTTTATATATTCTCTACTTCTTTGCAGCAAAAGAAAAGAGAGATGGTTTCATCTGCATTTGGAGAAGACGAAGCAGGTGGTCGACAAACTCGTCTCACAGTTGAAGACCTGAACTACCTTTTTATGATGTGATGATAGTAGATATAACTACAACTATTCTTTGGAATTGGCTGATTTAGTCTAACATCATATGCACATATCATATCAAAGTTTTAGGTGGTGAAGGCTGGCTGCATTGGCTCTAATATTAGAAGGCAAGTTGTCCCAACCATATTTAGGTTAGATGGCCAACCTTATGTCACTTTGACCAGCAGATTTGACGACACAGCTCCTTTTACCAGAAGAAGATTTGTGAATAGCAATTATAGAAAATCTTTGAATCCATTTTTGCCCACTCATTCTTTTCCTCACTCACAATTTGATGATCCCTTTGTGACTTCTCTTTACATCCCATTCCCTTAGTATATTCCACAGGTTGTAAAGATTAGAAATTTATAGAAAGGATAGAAATTTGAATCTGTTAAAGACTCTTTTCTTTTCCAAGTGTAAAGATATAGATAGTATTATTTGCTTATCCCCAGTTCTATGATGTTTGCCTTTTTTTTTCCCTTGTTACATAGATTATCATAGTTTTTGTGGCAATATTAATTTTATTGTTACACTGGGGTACGGTCTCCTGATTTCTTCTATTCCGTTACAACCATCTTCCCATCCTTTGATCATCCCTTTCCCTTTCACCTCCCCCAAATACGCAGATCACTAAGTCAATGACTTTTTTTTAATATTCATTCAGTAACAACATTTATAATTCAATGCTGTTATGAAGTTATTTATTTTGGCAGCAGCAAACATGTTTCTGTTCATGAAAGGCACGCAGCCAGATATGCCTTAAATGTACAAATAAAGATTCAGAATTTAAAAGTCTATGCTGTTGTTGCTAATTGTGTTATGAGGAGTTTGATGACGTGTCTCCACGTGTCATATTCACCCCTTTTAATACCTTTCGCCTTTTATCTATTTCAAAATAAAATAAAATATGATTTTAATTTATGTATTCTCAGTACATACTAAAGATTTTAATATATCAATTGAATTAGTAATTTAAATATAAATTGTAGTGTAGAACCAATATTGATGCTCGTGTAGGTATTTCAATTAATTAATTAATCAGTTGATTTTATAATTTACTAATTAATCAGTCAGGCACTAAATTATATTTTATTATACTAATTAACCATTCATTCTAAACTAAACAACAGGTCAACTTAATGTTTGCACTTCCAGTGTCCCTGCAACATCAAAACTTGGGGAGATGTCCTTTAAATTATTGCTTACTATTAGATTACTAGATAAATTCCATTTAAATTCTCAATTTTCATAATTTAATCGAATTAAACTTTGAACAAGTGATTTGTAGCTACTTTTAAATAATTTAATTTACAATTGTCTCAATATCAAAATTTGTTTAGTCCTATGCTAATTCAAATCGATTTTGGGAGGAATGATGGCTAATAATTAGGAAGAAAATTTTAATTTTTTTTTTAAATAGCAATTTAAAAATCCTAGGAAAACAAAATAATATAACAGAAAAATTTATAATACCACAACGGTTGTGATTTGTGAATGTGATACAAACAAAAACATAAATAAGAAAGATATAAAATTAGGGCAATCAAAATATAACAACAAAGAGTAAATATGGAGTTTTAATTGCATTTGAATAGTGTATATTTCATCAAAATAGGGAAGAACATTAACTTTCTTTATCTAAGTTTCTAATCAATCTTACATGAAACTGTGAAATTGTGTCCCCCTAACTTAAATTTGTGGCTACGCCATTGGAGCTATAGATGTACAGGTAGTCGTCCAATACCTCTAAGGGTGTTATAGGAATGTAAATTTAGGTTGTAATTTAGTAGCACAAACCAAAGATGAAGAAGAAAGAATGAAGAGGGAGAAGAAGAAGAAGACAGCAACAGCATATATGTTGTTCGCCCAAAATCAGCCTACATCCATATCCAAATCTTTCCAGTTAAAAGACTGAAGTCATGTTTGTTTTGTTTACAGTAAGGACTGTCGTTTCTGTTTGTGTTGAATGAAATCATCATGTTCAGGGGTGGTCAAATTAAACTAACCAATGGTCAATATTTTAAACTTAATTTCTCATTTTATAATATTTAATTGCTAAAAAAATTGGTTTAGGATATTAAATTTTTGAAAGGCGACAACTATTAATTTGAACTCATCCCTTCAAAAGATGTTAATTATTTTCTTAGTCCTTATTGACCACTAGAGTAATGACCTATATAGTAGTTTCCTATTATTTCTTCCATATGCCCAACATTTGTCAATTCCAAGAATATTTTTAACATAAAGAAACTGCTATTTATATGGGTTGAAGAAATGGTTATAAGTGAAAAAGGGATAGGGGTAGCTGCTGACTAGATATTGCCCTATTTTTTGTATGACCTAAGAATATCTAATTTTTCATTTCCAATATTAATTTTTTATTTATCTAATTATAATGATGTAGCCACAATTCCAATACTTTTTTTTATATATAAAAAAAAAACAATTTCCACATTTTTTTAAAAAAACAAAATTTATGTTTGATTTCTCTTTCATTTTATACTCCCAATAAACAGACATATCATAATTTAGTGTTTGTTATGGAAATTCTCATGGACAAGATATATGGACACACACATACCTGAGGAAACGGAAAGCCTACAATATGATCAGCCATGGATTCTCTGCAAGTGGAATGAAAGGAATCCAAGCAATGTCATTCATAAATATATAGTTCTAAATTTTAATAATAATACTAATAATAATTGGACAAGAAAATCAATAAATTTAGTTTTATATATCCACAAAGAGAATCTTCCATCACATTCTGTCACCAAAAAGCCCTACTGGTTCAGACCCCATTCCCCTTTCCCCTATGCCTTCCATTTCTGTTCACTTCAATCTTCCATTTCAATTCAACATAATGCAACAATCCTTCCTTCCCCAATTACCATCTCAATTTTTCGTACAATTTTGCTCATCAAATGGGTTTAACTCGAATTCATATATAATATAATAAGAACAAAGAAAAAAAGAAAAAAAAAAACTATGTAGTATATACTGTTGGTTGGAATGTGATTTAGTTTTCAAGGTTTGATGTCATGGTCGTCGTCCCATGGGATGTTGAGATCAGTTGCGGCAAAGGTGTTGATGTCGTCCCAGCTCCAGTAGCTGTTCGACATGTCGCCGACGCCGGAGCCGGTGGATGGAAGCTGCCATGGATGATGTGTGGGTTGCTCTGTTTTTGTGGGTTTCAATTCTTGATCCGAATAATTGTTAAATTTTGGGGAAATTGGAGAATGCGTTGAGGTGGTTGTTGAAACTGCCGAGAAATCGGGGTTTTGAGAATTTAGAATCCCGTAATTTGTGGTGAAATTTTCGCATTCCGCCCAATTGCTTGACGACGGCGGGGAAAAAATTAGCCCCTGATACAGAGGAAGGTTTTGAAAATGATGAACGTCCATTTGGGGATTGATCAAGTCGGCGGCGGTGGCAGTAGCGGAAGAGGAAGATTTTGTGGAGTTGGTGGTCGGTTTCTTTTTGAGACGTTTGTTTTTACGGCCGCCACCAACAGGGACGTTTCGGAGAGTTCCACCTTTGGTCCAGTGGCGTTTACAAGCTCTGCAAAAATGGCGAGGTTGAGATTTGTTGTAGTTGTTGTAGTAACAGAACTTGGTGTTGGTTGAATCACATCTGGGGCACTTCAATTGCTCTACCTGTGGCTGAATTTGATTCTGATTTTGATGTTGTGATCGTTTCACGCCGGAGCTTGGAGCCAATTTTGGAAGCTCCAGTTTCTGTGCTTGCATTAGCGCTTTGCTCCAATCAAATCCATCGATTGAAACCTGTTTTGAACTCAAACCCATCTCTGAAAATCACTCAAAGATCAAAACCCAGAAGGGAATTCACAGAAAAAGGAGAAAAGAAGACTCAACGAATCAGATGTTCTAACCGAGCTGAAAAACAGAGAAACAGAGAGAATTGAGGTTATTACAATGGAGGAAGAAGAAGAAGAAGAAGAAGGAGTTTGTATGAAGGAAATGAGAAGGAAGGTGAAAGCATGTGTTTAATGGAAAAACAAGAGAAAATGGTTTGACTGATGATTCAAAGAGAGTGTAAATAAAAGTGGGGGAAATTTTGTATTGGCATGGCGGAATTTGGGTGCAATGCTACTGTGTTCTTGAGGCTACTTTTTATTTAATGGTTTTATTTATTTATATATTTATAGAGAGAGAACCTTCAAGACTAAGGTGAAAGTGGGAGAAGACACGTGGATGAATCGGGGCCGTTTATAGTGCGTTTGCAATTTTCGGTTTTGTGTTAAAATAAAAGAACCGAAGAAAGGTTTGATTGCTATGCATGGCAAATGACATTGACATATATTAAAATATGTAATAATTTAGTTTGGTTAATTTTAAAAATTTAGTTTGCGAACTAAAGTAACAATTGTGGCTCAATCATAGTAAGATGTCTCTATCGATCGGATGGTTCCTCCATCGAGAACTATGAAAATTTTAACACTGATTGTTGGATGTAGTTTTGATAAATAAGGTGATGATTTGCGTGTTTTGCATGATTAATTTCTAGGTCTTTCTACATGAAATGAGATCGAGGTCTCAAACTTATGACTATCCACAATGACATATATGACATTCACTTTACTATGATGATGAGTATCATGGTTTGAATCTGACTGTTTGAAGGTTGTTCGTTGATTCTTTTAGATGTCTCATTACTTCATTGAGATTATCAAGTCCATGGTTCATTTAGAGTTTGTCTCCTATTTTTCATATAAAGTAGTGTTATTATTTTTGGTTCATTAACCGTGGATGTTGGATAAGCACTATTATTCTCTTCTTTCTTTCTTTTTAAAGTAAATCTATTTTGAACTTTTTATTTTATGCGTTATAGACCTTTTACAAATTCATATCTTCTTTTTAAAATCAATAAAACCGTGGTCATTAGATGGAAGTTTGAATTTTATACCTATCAAAAACAAAAAAGAGTGATCTATGTATATGTACTTTTTAAAAAATAGGAATTCAAAAATTAAATTTATAAATTTTGGACTAAATTTATAATTTAATCTCACCCGTGAAAGAGTTAAAATCTCATACCTCTGTTTATGCACTAACGGGGATCTTTCTTAACCTCACCCCTAATTTTCCTCTCTCGGAATTTTGGACCTTTCTCTCCCCCTATATATTTTTATCTAATTAAAGTTAACTACAATAATAATAATTAAGAAAAGGATGGTTTGGAGCCGTTGATTATGACGTTGATTAAAATTTTGTCCTTAAATAGGTTTTAATAGTTATTAGATTTTCAGACCGCACAAAAAATATAATTATTGAATTTTTTAATACGATGATTAATTTAGCTATAAGTTTCGCTATCTTATGCAAATTTGAATTACGTTCAATTATATTTTATTTATTTATTATAAACTCTAGTCTTCAAAATACTTTCCTGTATGGTTTATTTGATATTAAAGCATTATGTAAAATTATATTTTAAATGTATGTGATTAAATTTTCTCATTGTATAATTTAATTCATTTTAAGAAAAATAATATTATAAATGATGAAAATACATAAAATTAGAGACAGGACGTGAGATAAGGATAAAAAAATGAGGAAATGGGTAAATTAGTGATAAAATGATTGAGAAAAAAGAAATAGGGAAAAGAATAATTTCCAAAACCATGAAACAAAGTAGGAGCATAGAGTGGGGGTCCCACAATGGGATGTTGGCGTCACGTGCTCCTCCAATTTGAGGCTTCTGCTTCTTCTCCCATGGACCCATCCGCATGTGATTACATGTTCCACGTTGGCTGTCTTTGCAATAACATTATTCTGCACGTGTGGGCTCCTCCACCCTGAGCGTGTGAGTTTTAAACCAACAAAATGAGGTTTTTATTTATTTAAAAAATATATATATATATATATATTATTTTTGTTATTCTCTCTCTCTCACTTCTAGAGTATCAGCAGCCCAATAAGACCTACATGATTATGTGAGAGACTCTAGACTAATGTCCCATTCACATTTTCTATTTTGTCCATAGGGATTTTATTATTTGTTTTTTGTTAAAATTTCCTTTATTTATTAAGATGGATTGTTTTATAATGTTATATATACATTGTATTTTAATTTTCATAGTTAATTCTTAATTAAAGTGGTGTTTGGATTGAGTTTAGTTATCCAATTTAGAGTTATTTATCGAGAAGTTAATTAGCCTCTTAGGTTAAATAGTACGTGTTTTTTTTAATTATTATTGTTATTTTAGAAGATGGTTTGATGACATGATACTAAATTAATTTTCAACCATCGAATTTAACATGGTACAGAGCATGAAGTTATATATAATCCATAAAATGTTATTTCTTTCTTCATTAATATTGATGTTTAACTTTTACTTATCAATTAACTTTTATAGCCAATTAATAATTTAGTACATGTGTTAAGAAATTTGTGTTTGGAATACAAAATTTTGAAATTTGATAATAAATTTTTTCCTATTTTGTCCTATATATATTTCAATCAAATTTTCCACAATAACCCATTTCATTAAAAATCTCTTTATCTTATTTGTCGTATGTTTCAATTTTCAATTTTACTCGAGATGGAATTTGAATTTACTTTTTTAAATTTGATATCACCTCTAGATGACTTGAATGTGAATTTCACAATAATAATTATAAGATGTAAAAAAAAAAAAAAAAGCGAAAAGTAAGAAGAATGCATGGATAGGATATTATATTAATAGTGTGATAGGTGGCCGTGGAAGAAATAGGGAAAAAAAAGGGACCACGAATGGCACATGCTATATGAAATTAAATAATGAAAGATTAATAATATTAGGAGGAATGAAATAATAATAATAATAATAATAATAATAATAATAATAGATTAATATTGAAACAAATTAATAAATTAATAAGGAATGGAAAAAATAAACAATATGATTTGATTAAGATATGATCCATCCAACGAAGCAAAGAACATAATAATGTGAAAAGTCCCAAATCCAGCATGCTCAAAATCAACTTCCCTCTTATTTTATTTACTTTTTCTATAATTTCTAAAATTTTAAAAATACTATTTTCATCTCCTCAATTTTTTTATTTCCAAGAGGTTAAATTTTATTGAAAACTGATTAAATAATAATAATTTCAATCCATAAAGATATAATATAATTAGTTATATATATATATATATATATTTAAAAATGTCCATACATCCTTCAAAAAGTAAAATTAACCATTATAGTGTAATTAAGGAGAGATCACGTACATAAATTGCATTATAAGAAAAACATTATGAGATAATTTAAATAAAACAACGCATGTTGATGGAATGAGATTGAGAATGAAAATAAAATAATAAAATAATAAAATAATAAAATAATAAAATAAACTAAACCACAAAGTAATGATACCGTACTACCACTTTGGAATATGATAAAATCAGATTTATTATAATAAAGTAATATATATCATATATTCATGTCACAACATTGAATAATTAAACTAGAAGAATGTTTAATTAGGTAGCAAAAAGCCATCAAAATAGAATGATGGCGGCATCTATATTTAATCCTATTTAAATTCACCTGAGTTTGAATACACATGCAAGTCAATGATTCATCCGCTTCGGGTTTGGGTTGGCAATATACTTTTTAAAATATAATTAATTATGAATTAAAATAACTTATTCAATTGTAATCCCCTACTTTCAATAAATATTAAATTTATTACGTAATAAATATCAAAATCAATTAATAATAATAATTTATTTTAGGTAATATGTAGAGATTAAATATAAAGTTTATCAAAGATAAATTATATAGACTAATATTGAAACGGGGATAAAATTTATATATTAGTTTAAATTATATCAAAGGTAAAAATAATTGGAATGTGGCGTATCACCGCACAATCATGGTTTTGTAGCTTATTGCATGTTATTAAAGTGTAGCTATTCCACATTTTTCCTATAAAAAACCATATCTAAGTCAAAACCAACCTTTTAATTTTTTTTTTTCCAATGTGGGGGCTATCATATTATACACTTTAATTAAAATTAAAGACTTTATACTAATAAATATGAAAATCATTTATTTATTTATATGCTTTTAATGTACATATGGTAACAACGTATAAGACGTCGAATAAAATCATAGAGAAATGACTTCTTTTGATTTTGTATTAAATAAAATTAAATTAAAGTCTCTTGAATAATCCAAATTTCATTTAGGTTTAAAAACTCTTAACTAAGATTATTCTCTTTCTTAGTATTTAATTAATTTGGATGTTTATTTTAACCACCGTGAAATTTTATTAGTATTATTATTATTATTTTGTCCTAAAGTTCATAAGAAACAATTGTTTTGGTCGCGATCATTATTTTACTCTCAACAATGAATTCGATTATTATTATTATTATTAAACATAGTAATTTTATTTTTATTTTTGAAAAAAATAAACATAATAATATAAAACATATATTTGAGTAAAATAAATGAATTAAAACTAGAAATTAAAATTGAAAAATAAAATTGTAAGAGTGATGAAAGGACAATGAAGAGTTGGTTGGTAGATGTGAAAGAAAATCAGGAATTTATAGGCAAAGAAAGGGTAAGGAAGAAGTAAGGAATCTTAAAATAAAAAATAAAATAAAATAAAAAAGGATGTGAAATGACCGAAAACTCCTCATTTCCTAAACTAGTTTGATGCGTCTTTTGATGATGGTGACAGCGCCACATTATTCATTCTTTAGTTCTACAATTTGATAATATGTTTTTTTATTTCCTACCAAAATTTTATGTTCAAACTACCATGTGTCCAATCTTTTAATTTTAAGGATTTAAGAGGTATTTTTATTTTTAAATTATATATTTATCCTCCAAATATATATATAAAT